>JZKD02S1450074.1:0-10965 GCA_000966675.3 Picea glauca
TCATAATTGGTTTCATTTTTACACAAGCTTGAAACAAAATTAAACTATGCTTGTAATTTCCCAACGTAATTTCCAAAGGTTTTGAGGGATACCCATGGATGGTTGGTACTCTACCCCCATCTTGAAAATCTAGTGGCTTAACTCTAGAATGATAATCAAAGGCTGGAGACATGCCCCCCCAATTTTCGTTTCATTCGTCGATGCTTATATTGTCGCTGATTTCTATACTGGATGAGGAAAAAGGTCAATTGACAAAGGTGGATGAAAGGAAGGTTCAAATATGAGACCTAATGAAAAACTTGACTTGACATCTACGAGATCTAGCTAAATTCTTGACTCGATATCTATGAGATCTAGTGAAAAGACTCGACTTGATAGGAGAGGTGACTTTTTAATTTTTTAACAAGCTTGACACATGAAAAGAACTATGCTCAATACCTATGTTTAATTTTTTAACGAGCATGCCACAGAGAAGAAAAATTGTGCTCATGACCTCTGTTTAATTTTCTAATGAGCTTTCCATAGAGAAGAAAAACTATGCTCAAGACCTATGTTTCATTTTTTAACGAGCTTTCCACAGAGAACCCAAACTATGCTCAAAACCTTTGTTTCATTTTTTAACGAGCTTGCCACAGAGAAGCAAAACTATGCTCAAAAAATCTGTCATTTTTTTACGAGCTTTCCACAGAGAAGCAAAACTATGCTCAAAACCTCTCCTTGATCATGGCTTCCAAGAGGAAAATGTTCTGGAAGGAATACATGTCAAGGGACAAACGTCTTCCATGGATTCCAAGAGATCTTCTCTAGATGGAAGAAAAAAACTCTAGAAGGAATACATGTTGACGACCTCGATAAGGGTAGGGAGATCTGTCTCTAATAGCCCTATCGAAGAGATGACCATGTCAAATATCAGATCTAAGTGAGGATAAGGGAGAGATTCCCTCTTGAGTGGGGTTGAAAGTATGGGGCATGTCATTACATAATTGACCTACGTCATGGGGGACATCACTAGCGTGTATGGATCATTCAGGGAAGGTGGATGGTTGACCATTAGACGAGGGTCAATGAATGAAAGTTGGTCAATCGTTACTATTTTTCCATTGTGAGGGAAACATATCACTCAAAAGAGAGTGGACAAAAAATCTCTCATAAACTAGACATAGTCTCACCTGAGGAGAAGGTTAAAGTCCAAGGGGTCATGAACTACCATCACACCGATGTAGACTATTTTTCCTCCCAACGTAACCGAAAATTGAGGAAGGATCCCTAAAGGTTGACTAACTCTTTTGTCAAAGGTCAACAGATTTTGAGTCACAGGCGCAAGTTGGGAGGAACCAAAATCTTGCCAAGCATTCGTGGATAAGATGCTAACATAAGAACCTTCATCTATTATAGTGTTAGGAATATTCCTATCGCAAACGTGGACATTGATTTGGAAAGGCACGTAAGAAGGAAGACGAGGTTTTGTCAAATGATTCCAATTAATATAAATCATTTGATTGCTTGAAGGGGGTGCCATCGGGACGATCAAAGTGCCCCCTTATCCGGGTGAATCAATATTAACGAGGTAGACCTGAGCAACATCCTCACTCTTTGAATGAGGAGTGGGATCGACCGAAGAAAGAACTTGATTGACCACTTTGGTTGCACTCTTAAAGGGAGGAGTGAGATCGATCGATGACTGAAATGGATCGACAACTTTGGCACTCTTCATATGAAGAGTGGGGTTGATCGATGACGGGACTGGATAGTCACTTGGGTTTCACTTTTCAGATGAAGAGTCAGGATGATCAATGACAGAACTGGATCAACTACTTGGGTTAGTGCTTCAACCGAGGATGAAACCAGATTGACCACCCGATCAACTGGATTGACCAGGGATGGAACCATATTGACCAATCCATCAACTAATGATGGGTTGGGAGAGATATTAAGATAACCATTTAGAAGTTGAATCTTTTCCAAAATATAAGAAGCCTCGTCAATACGATGGCAAAGGTGAGAGTAATTATCACATTCACATAACATACAAGGAAATTTGATAGTTATATTCTTCTTACTAACCTTAACGCCACTACTTGACGGGGCGTCACTAACATGTTCAACAGGGGATGATGACATGGAATACCACATTTCTAATACCTTGGGGAGACCAGGGAAATTTCTCAGAAAGTGGTCACCCTTACAAATCCTGCAAGGGAATTTGGGTTTAGGATTCTTCATTTTAGTCTTGTGTTGTTTATCATCACTCCTAGTACAATTAACAATAGTTGGTTGCTTGGATCCAACATGACTTGGTGAAGTTGGAGGCTTGGTCTCTTTCTAATTATTCTTCTTCTTCCCCCTTTGTTTCTTCTTCTTCTTATCAACCTGACTACTTGCTTTAGATATTTCACTAGGCGAAGAAGGAGAAAGGGAAGGAGACCTTACAGGCGAAGAAGGAGAAAGGTTGACATGAGGTTGATTTGTGGGTGGTGTGTTTACATCTGAAGCATTAGGTGCATTCAAAAAACTGGGAAAAGTCGAGATCACCTGAGTGGGGAACAACCAAATTGGTAACCCGATGGTGAATCCCGGAAGACTCAATGTGGAAATGCACAGAGGACCAATGTTTCCAAAAGAAGGAAAGGTGAAAGTTTCCTTGGGAAAATGGATTATTTCATTGGTACTCCCAAGAATTGATGCCATTGACAGTGACTCGACCTAAGGTCCACTAAGGAAAACAAACAACACATGCTACAAATCTAAGAAGAAAACGATCAAACAAACTTTCCCACAATGAAACCACTGGTTGGTGATGAAATCCAACATCGCGAGATAAATATAGGAAGGGGTTGGGATAGATGGGGTGGATCAATACGTTGGAGACCTGATTAATGGACTTATGCCTTGGTGCAAGTTCCCACGCATTTTTACCCATGGGTGTACCCTCCAAGGAGCCCGAGTGAGTTTGACCAGCGTATGACCAAGGTACAACAAAGACTCCCCTTCACCGTCACCTTGTGTATCAACCCTACAGATATAGGGCACTAAGGCTACCAACTCGTAGTCATCCTCTAGGTAGGTACAGTCGACAGTCGAGAAGGAACATATGGGCAGGATAACAAGTCTGAAATTCTTCAAGAGAACTGAACATGAGTGGACCAGAATACTACTGAGAAACCCGAACGAATTCAGGATTCACGAAGCTCCGAGACCAAATGAAACCAGTTGTTTCTCAGGAAGAACCCCCAACACACGATATTGTTGCTACATGGGTTAATGTTTGGAGGGGAAATCTCTGCTTCTCTCCCTCACATGACCTCATGTTTAACCCCTGTGTGAGAGGGGGATCTCGACTATGCTTATATGAATAATTGGATTTACCACTCCCTAGCACAAGATTATATGTTTGTCTGATGGATTTGGAAAGTTATCCTCACAACCTATTCCAAATCCCTACACTTTAAGCTAATGTAGGTTCGCTACCAGATAATATAAAAGTGTCTGATCAATTTTATAAGAACTTCATTTTAGGGATGTTGTTTACTCAAGGGTGTGAAAGTGAAACTTATGATGTTTTAGACTCGACTCCAAAAGAATGCAGAATTATGCAATGAAAATATTTTTCTTCAATGAATCTTACATATGGGATATAGAAGAGGTTCAACTTTCTTCAACAAAAACACCCAATTCGCAAATGCAATATACTACACTACCCAAAAGCAAGAACCCAATTATCTTCTTTAATTGATTTTAAAAGAAAGAAAATGAAATCCTTTAATGCTTCATTACTTTCAATCAAAATGAAAGAGTCAGATGTAGATACAAAATACACGAAGCAAAAAGATTTCAAACAAAGAATGCACTCAAAGGATAACGAGAACTGAAAGAAACAAGTATGATAACTCGTTCAATCAAGAACTCAAAGATGCAAAAGAGAAAGAAGATAAACACTCATGAAAATCCTCAAACGATGAGCAACAAGAAACATAAATCAAGCTAGGTTGTCATAAGAGTCCTAATCATCCAGAAAAGTGAGATGTTTCAAATGAAGACAAGAAGGTTCAATACCAAGCAACCTTTTCAAACCTTAGTTGATGAACAATCCTAAATAGTCAAGAAATATGAAAACTTTATGAGACGAAGATTAGATAAACTCAAAAGGAAAAAGAACCAAGGGATCTTGTTAACCCAAGGGGACCACAACTAAGAGAAAATCTGGAGACTCAAATAGTAAACATAAATGAATGATAAATTCCCAACTCTTAGCAAAAAAAAGTCAAGAGTATTCGAAGGTCTCTGAGAAAAAATCCCCTCAGGATCAGATTGAGAAAAAGTGATCAGAAAAGGGTAGAAAAACCCAGAAAAGGAGATCAACGCTCCTGTTTCCAAAGGGATAGAGTGTTATAGTGCTATGGTATACACTACATTGGAGCATTGATCCTAGATCAACTCCCTGGTGTACACAGTAGAGGAGCGCTACTCTTCCCAAAAACTGAGAAAAAAGCCTAAAAACTCATAAAAATTTGCCAAAGACTCTGTGAAATCTTCAATGAAGAAGAGAGAAAGGGAAGTAGATCAGAAACAAAAAAACATAAGATCTAAAGGTGAGAAAAATCTCATACTATCCAAGGAAAGACAAGTCAATGTCCTTCCCTAGTGGAGTTGCCAATTTTTGTTAGAGAATAATTCCCCTGCGGATAGGTGAATCTTCCCTTGGAGTATAGACCCCTCTACCAAGATAGAAAACTACCTTTGGACACTACCATTCGTATAGATTAATAATTCCCATCGAAAAAGAGACTAATAGGGATAGTATGATGTACATCACTTTCAAATTTTGTCCACGCTGCACCAATCCGCGAGTTCCGAATAGTACTTGCAGTGGATGACAAGAGACAAACACCTATCTCCTACTCTAATGAATTAGACAAAATTGATCTATATATGAAGGATTAAATCAGGCATAGACAAGTACATGTAAACACATACTAGAAGGAAATAGGCGAAGTATATTGATGATAACTTTAAAGAGACACTTACAATCTTCAGATGATGTTGCATCTTCTCCAAGTCCTCCTCGCCCAACCCCTTACTCGAAAGATCCACGATCAGAATAACAATGCTTTACTGATTATTTTTCCTCCTTGTTCACCATGAGGATGCCTCCATTTATAGGCTTGGAGAGGCTCAAACACCTTGGTTATATTTTGGATTAGTTGAGGATATGACTCCATTAGTTGTGATATCTCCCTTAGATTCAACATGAGGATTAGATTTGAGCAAAACCAACTTGATCCATCCATAGCTGTCCTTAGAGAAAAAGAGAATTTCTCCCAAGATTTGATCAACCAATTCAACGCTCCCTTACAATGAAAAATAGAGTGCTTCGATGCTTCCTGCTAGATAGACAAAGAGTGTTAGCGCTCCCTACATATGAGCAGGGGAGCGTTGATCTTCCAAAAGTTTCCAAGATGGCCATTTCTCATAGAAAAAAACTTTGTTCAGACTGTCAAATGATGGGACTTCTTATTCTAACATGCTTTAGGGTTTGTATCAAGTGTTTCCAAGGTGTCGTTTGTGATGCGACACTTATGTGATGAGAATGTGACACTTACACCACTTGCGACAAAAGTGTGACACTTACGAAAATGAGAATGTGACATTATCGAAGTGAGGAAATTTGATGTGTAACAAGGAATCTTGTGATTCCTGGGCATATCTTGAAGGTCCGGTAAGGACGGTCCATTAGAGTACCACAAAATGTTGTTTTTACACCTACCTCATTCTGTTGCCATATGATGATGATGTTGTATCAATCTCGTGCTATTGTTGATGATGTTGTATCAGCCTCGTGTTGTTGATAATGATGTTGTATCAACCTCGTGTTGTTGATGACAATGTTGTATCAACTTTGTGTTGTTGATGATGATGTACTAGCCTCAGGTTGGTGATATTGTTGTATTAGTGTTATACTAATTGATGTTGATGTAGATGATGATACTACTACAACTCCATGCTGTGAACGATGATGTTATTGATGATGAGAAAAATGTCCGATGATTTGTAGATATGCCGGTCAATGTTCCAGATGCTGATGATGCCGCTGCCATCTCTTTCTCCTAATGATGTTGTATTCTATTATGTCAGTAGAATACCCTTCTTGTTAAGGGGGAGTGTTGAAATATTGTAACTATGAAGAATATTCTAATTATAATTGAGTTATTATCTTATAGATCAAATCCCTTTTTGTGGATTGATCATGTCGGGTCTTGTATAAGACCAAATCCCCTCATGTAGATTGGTCAAACCATATTCATATGGTGGTATTTGAGAAGTCATCCCCTAAGGTTTATTAAAGTGGTTTTAACCACTATAGGAAGAAGTAGGCCCTACTTGGTGAAGAGACATAACCCTAGCGCCCCCTCAACTATTATAAATAAGTGAGCATGGAGCCTCATTCAATCACTCACTCAGTCACTCATCTAGTGCACACGTTTTGAAGAAAGTTGCAGTTGCAAGAAGGAGAAGAGAGGTGCATGCTCAGTACTAGGTTATTCTTGGTGGTTTGGTCTTTAGTCTTGGCATTGTATTGACAATCTATTATTGAGGAAGTTTTGCTGGGTTTTCTCCCCCATGAGGGTTTCCCAGGATAAAATGTTGTGTACCTTGTGATTGTGTTTCTTTCAGTGATCCTACTTATGAAATTATTCTCAAATAAATTGCAAAGAACTTAATAACATCTCTAAATTTAACACTTTCAACATTGCAGAAACAATTAAAAACCTATCATGGAATTAGTGATTGATTCAACACATGCAATGGATGATAGTATTGAATACTACGAAGGAAAGTTTATTTTCGACGGATTCTATCCAAAAGAGGGAGTTGAACTTAATGCTATTATTTCCCTAGTTACTAGAGGATTCTCTCAAAAAGAGGATGTTGATTTTGTTGAGGTTTATTTTTTAGTTGCTAGAGGTTTTGAGGTACATGGGAAAGATACCCATGAATTAAAATTGCAAGAAGCCTTGTATATGTTGATGCATGCACCAAAAGTTTGGTATTTCATGATTAATGAGTCATTACTCAAGTTAGGATTTTCCAAGTTTAGTGCATATTTTAATTCTCTATTTGATAGATCTGGTCCACTTATCATAGCCCTATATGTAGACGAGTTTATCAATTTCAATAAGTCATGAATAACTCATTATGTGGTGTGAAAAGATTTTGACTCATGAAGTTGACATGAAGGACGTTAGAGGTTGGCCTGTTGGTGATGAAGTTTTCCTTATACAAGGGATTTACACATTGATGATGTTGGAGATATTCTAGAGTACAAAAGGGAAAGGTGATCAAGGGTTATATTTTCCCATATTCATAGGTGGTCAACATTTTTAAAAAGCCTCAAACAGAGGGGAAGTTCAAGAAACTAAGAGAGTATCCTAGTTTGGTGGAGAACACCTTCCTCATAAAGAGGGAATGGTAGCTTTATGTATTTATTTGCGGTGCTCTCTTGTAGTAGCATATTCAAACACAATATATTTAGTATGACATGCTTCAATAGATCCGTACAACACTGATGATAGTGTGGGTGATGGCACAACTATAGTGATGTTAGATCCATACAATAGTCTTGCTCTTTCTTTCCTTGATTGATCTGAACAACGGAGAGGGAATTTGGATTATGGCGCATCACTAGTATCTTGGGAGGCACAAAAAATTTATTTAGAGATAGAGGGTGCATGCATGCTATGCCTTCAACATGCATATGCCAGCCTTACAAAGCTCCAAATTTAGTTTTTATTTAATTAGAATTTGCCTTCTTAATTTAGGTTGTTTTTCTAGAATTAGAGAGTGCATTTTATCTCTAAGTTTAGGTGCAGTTCCAATTTAAAAAGGACTTGCTTTTTTTATATTTAGAAAGTGGTTTTTTAGTGTTAGCGTAATCTTTAATTTTGGACAAATGTGCATGAGATAGAGGTGATCCAATTTTATCCGCAACAATCTTCATATAGCTTGAGTGGACCTGGTAGTTAAGAACATGTGTTTCCTCCAAGGAGGTCACAAGTTCAAATCCAGAGGGGGTAGGGTATGTACACATCCATAGACTTAAGTGGCCAAACTGACGCATGGAGGGGTTCCCTTGTCCCATAAACAATGGGGGTTTCATACACCAATTTGTTTTCTAGCTAGGTCATGACCTTAAAATTGGATTATGGTTATTATAAACACGAGCACACTATTATAGGGAGTGAATTGGTTTAGGCTTTGTCTTAAAATCCTAGGTGCACCATATGGGTGGTACTCATTCTATTTTTTTATATCCTAGTCATTCTTAGTCTATAAAATAATGCTAGGATGAGTGTGTGAGACATTCAATTTTTTAGTTTGCTAGTGATTTAAGTGTGGTATGCAATTTTCTGTTTTAGAGTTAATAAACATATTGCGATTGAGTGTTGCAAATTCTTAGCTTGTTGTTCAATGTTTTCATTTATCCGTGTGTTTGTAGATATAGCACTCTTACTTACAGTTTTGATAGCTTAAACAATTTTAAGCTACTTAGGGATTGTAGGAGTGCATAATCTACTTACCATGATCTAAGCTTTTAACACTATTTTCAATAATAAAGGACTACATATACTATCCAACCAAACTCAAGTTTGTGTCAAGTATAGCCATATTGAGGGTTTTATGTATGGCTTTGTGGGTCAAAGTTTTCAATTCCATTTGATTTCCATTGAATCATTTTTTTGGTGATTCATGGACAATAATAAAATTATGTTCCCTTATTTGGATTCCAAAAACAAAAGTCTTGAAAGAAAAATATACCCATGGTAAGAAAATGGTTAAGTTCTTTGTTAATAGAAATTCAACCTACATTTATTTAAACTTTATCATAGATATTGGGTATATATCTTAGCTACATCAATTGTTAGTTGTGGACTGAAAATGTACAAACTAAATAATCAACACAAATTTGTGACTTACTACAATTATATATTGAGTATAGAAGAGACAAACTAAAAAGAAAAGGGGTCCCCATGCTTTTTCGACATAAGATTGTTGAGGGATCGTCACATTGTTTAATAGGCCCGTGATGACCTTGAGAATACTTTGGTTAATGGATAATATTTTTCCATCCACACATGTCCCTATTGTACTCGAATAATGAGGAACTTAATGCATTTCTCAATGGAGCTAGTTTTTCCAAAAGTAGGAACCTTCAAGAGATTCATCGATGTGGAATCCTATAGTCTTTTAAATTATGGATTAAGCATGCTCTCAACTTCACCATTGTTGAGGATGGTTTAGTTTCTATAGATGTCATCTAGTTGTAATTCTAGGAAGAGATTAGTATCGTCTAGATAATATATACTCTATATATAATTGTACAACAAGTCATAAAAGTTTTGGTTTTTGAAATGGATGCCCTATGAGCCTACCTTGTGTCAATTATTTAGTTTGTACATTTTCAATCCACAACTAATAATTGTTGTTCTAAGCAGAAAGTGTCCAATATTTGCTTACCCACATGTATAAGATTTCCAATTTTTGTGGTGAAACCAAATTTTTGGCCAACTTGTTAAGTTCATCTACAACCAAACCTAGGTGCCAAAGTACCTTCATTGTAAGAACAATGCCTATACAACTTTGATTTTGACAAGTAATTTTTAAGATGTTGTGAGTATTCGAGCCTAGAACTTGAGATATGATGTGTGCAAACTAGTTGGGCCAAAACAATAACTGGATGTAGACTAAAATTTCTACAACATAATTCTAAATTACATTAAGTTGAAAATTTGTTTTATTTTGTTTTGTTTTGTTTAGTCATTATGCATTTGAGAAGCTCAAGGCTCAAACACATCTCCATGTTTAATAAACTCACATATTCTTACACATTTCAAATAATCATAATCTATTTACTTATAATTTTGTTCATAATAATTTTGATGACTTAACATACTATCCTCCCCTTACCCTAACAACAACTTTTAAAAAAAAGAATAAATGATAAAATCCCATTATTTTTCCTACCTACTTGGTTACATAATATTATCTATATCTACACTTCTCATTGCAACAACCTTTAAAAAGAAGAATGAATGATAAAATCCCATTATTTTTCCTGCCTACTTCGTTACACAATATTATCTATATCTACACTTCTTATTGCCTAGTATCTATATTTTTCAATGAAACCTACATGTTTTGCATACCATTGAAATGCCATCAAAGTTGTAATCATAACCAGAAATTCAAATCTTGTGACATAAAAAGGTCTTAACCTTAAAAATGGAATAGGTGTTCATTTCATAAGGCCATGTTCTATATCTAATGGTGGTAATTGAAGAAATAAATGGAGTTATAGGAAGAAGATTGTACCTGCTCCACCATCTTGTCTTTGATGAGCTGATCTCTGAGCAGGATCTTGATCGCCACATTCTGACCGGTGTCCACATTTTTAGCAAACTTGACCTTGGCATAGGTACCCTCCCCAAGGGTGCGTCCCAACTCATACTTACCCACACGAGCTCTTACTCTCTGCAAGCTCATTCCTCTCAAAACACACACAATGCAAAGAAGAAAAACCCAAGCTCGCTTGTGACTGGAATGATGGCCTCAGGATCTACACTCAGAGGACAGGATAACTTCGCCTGGGGATCTTTGTCCCTCCCTCTGACTATTCTAACGCTTACGATTACAAGGCTGCCAGACCTGTGACTTCACGACATTCATCTTGCTAACAGTTAAACCGAAAAGAAGAAAAGAAACTGCACCTGCACCTTTTCAGTGGTTCCTCAGACTTCCAAATCCAAACACACACAGGCAATAACTTCCAACTGCCGACATATTTCTGGATGCTATTGTGCCTTCAAACACGGGATACAAAGAGTAATTTCCAGGAATTCATAACACAAACACAGAACTGAAGATCCATTCTCCTGTTAATGAAAAATCCGTAATCCCACCTCCTCTCCA
>JZKD02S1450085.1:0-10965 GCA_000966675.3 Picea glauca
GACGTTTTTCACTTTTCTCTTGTGAAAGATGCTCTCTTCAGCTTGGCTCTGAAACCATGTTAATGTTTAAGCCATTATTATAGTTCTTTGCATTTCAATGAATAACAACAACATAAGATAAAATCACTGAGAAATACACAATCACAAGAGGCACACCATTTATCCTGGGAAACCCTCATGGGGCAGAAAACCCAACAAAACTTCCTTAATATAGATAGCCAATACAATGCCAAGAGATAACTCAAACAAGTACAGAAAGTCCTCTCCTAAAGATCTCTCTCTCTCTCTCTCTCTCTCTCTCTCTCTCTCTCTCTTCTCCAACTGCAGCTCTGAAACTTGTCTCTCAATGAACAAGTGAGTGTGTGTCTAAGTGAGGTGCTAGCCTCATTATTTATACAAGACTGGCACGTGTGGGAGTGTCCTTTCACTGGCAGGACCGACTTCTTCTCCTGGGTGGTTATAACCACCTTTATTATATTATGGGGCCTCTTTGATATATTAGGGGGCCGACTTCTCTTTTTTCCTATTACAATTACATTATGACCAATCCGCAAAAGGGGATTTGGTCCTTTTACAATAGCCGACATGATCAATCCACAATGGGGATTGATCCAATGAATAATATATTAAATAATAATAATAATACACTTTGCAGTTACATTATTTCAACAAATGCATGAATTTGTAACTCAAATAAGGACTTCTATGCATGCCACAAATCAAACTTAGCTTGCTGAAAATTGATGTAGAAAATTATCCTTAGAAAGCTAGGGTTTCTACTCTAAAACAAAGCCATGAAGGTGATGTTGTATTAATTCAACCAACAACTTGGCTTGTTAAATGCATGTTATTGTAACAACAATGAATATAAGAGGAATGAAATTCTCAGATTACAAAATCCAAATGGTAGATACACCATTACAAGCCTTCATGACTAGTTACAAGGGTTTCCAACAAAATAAACATGTAAAAGAATTACATAAATAAAGCCTCACATTAGTTAGCTACAATACCTCATTTTTAGAGTGAAAAACTTGAGGAAAGGTTTGCACCTCGAGGGATTTGATCCCTCACGACGTATGATAGATCTAGATTTAAGATGGATCTACATTGTTTCTAGTAGCAGGCAAGAACGTGAAATTTTTAGATGGTAATATTTATCTATATGTATATGTTTAAGATGAAGTTGATACTTTGAAATTTACATCATTATGAATCCAAATAATAACAAAGTAAATATGTTTAGTGATGAATATCTTGAATAATAACAAAATAACATATATGCTACATATCATTAAGAAGTGATATGAGGAAGATATTGAATAACTCATATTACATAGTAATTGATCTCAATCTATCTTCTTTTTCTTTTTTCTTACACACACCAACACACTTTCTCATCTCTTTGTATCAATCATATGGAAATGGAGGTTGAAATTGAATACCATGCAAAGATTTAATTGGAGATATTGCAGTAAAATTGAGACCTTGAGGAATTTTAGACCTCCTGAGTTTTTCACGTGCGCTTGATAATTTGCAATATCTCACACTTGAAATCAATATAGAGGTTAATCTCCTTCATATCATTTCTTCAATTAATTAATGCACTGAATCATTTTTCATAGTGATACTAAAATCAATATAGAGAATTAATTTCATTCCTCAATTAATTAATGCACTCGATCATTTTTCATAGTATTATCACTAAAATCAATGCACCCTATTATTTTTTGTTACATCATTGTTAAAATAAATACAACTAAATCATTTTTCATTATATCATCACTTAAGTCCATGCATATTTGTTTTTGCATCATGTCATTGTTGAAATCAATGCAACTAATTACTCTAGATAGTTTATCATTTTGTTATCACTAAAATCAATGTATTGCATTGTTTTGCATTATGTCATTATTGAAATTATGGCAACTAATTGCTCTAAATCATTTTTCATTCTACCATATCTAAAATAAATGCACCCTATTGTTTTTTGTTATATCATTGTTGAAATCATTAGACTCTCTTATTTCTCTAAATCATTTTTTTAATATCATCACTAAAATCAATATGCCCTATTGTTTTGTGTTATATCATTATCACTTAAATCAATGCATCATATTGTTTCGTGTTATATCATTATATCACGTCACTTAAATCAATGCATATTGTTTAGGATTATGTCATTATTGAAATCAATGTAACTAATTTCTCTAAATCATTTATCATTGTGTCATCACTAAAATCAATGCATTGTACTATTTTGTGTTATGTCATTATTGAAATCATAGCAACTGATTGTTATAAATCATTTTTCATTGTACCATCTCCAAAATAAATGCACCCTTTTGTTTTGTGTTATATCATTGTTGAAATCGTTTCAACTCCTTTATTTCTCTAAATCATATTTTTAATATCGTCATTGAAATCAATATGCCGATTGTTTTGTGTTATATCATTGCTTAAATCAATGCAGTTATGCCATTATTGATATTGCATTCTCTTCTAGTTTCCATGATTGGAACATATCAATAGTATAAACCCAAACCTCTTGAATTTTGAAACATTCTTTATTTTGATAATTGATTAAAGCATAATTATATATCTTGAGAAGCCTTTCATCCTCTTTATATTGAACTATTATCTCAGTAAATCCCAATATATTTTTTGTTATTTTACATTTGAAACAATTTGAAAATGGATGGATGTCCAAAACCCTAATACTTTTATCATATTACACTCATTAAAAAGTAATCTTATATATTTATATGATACATAATAAATATGCAATAGCTCATGCTAAATTTGAAGTCTCCAAGCAATCAAAATATTATGGAAATTAACAACTAAGAGAATGTTGATCCTCTAACATAAGTTTGATATTGATCTAGATTTAATATTCATTTTAATAATTATTTAGGAATATTATTGAAATTTGTAATAATTATTCAAAATATTATACTCTATTTTCATTGTTTTTATAGTTAGTTATTGCTTTAAAAAATATATCAACATAATAAAACCGTGCAAAAGATTGTACAAACAAACCCTAATTCAAAAATAACCTTCGTTCATAAATAAGTCTATACATATATCCGGATTCATGTAAATTCTAGATATAATCTATATGTTACTATGGATCATATTCTTAAAATTGATATTGATATATAAATATATTTGGAGATAATGTAAATTAATGTAAATATAAGATCACACATAAAAAAAAATATAGATAATAATATAAAATATAATATAGATAATAATTAATCATAATATATATATATATATATATATATATATATATATATATATATATATATATAATTTGATGCAGATTATGTTATTAACATCCAACATAATGCTATTTATGATCATGTTATTTCAGTGATAATGATCCATATTTTGTTGGTATGCATGATAGATTAGGAGTTAAGTGTGCACTGATTGGATCATTCTTTAGGGTGAAAAATATTACTTAATTTTGTTTGCATGTTAAATGAAATGGAAGCTAATATATGGTATAGGCATCATGAGTCTAAACTATATATATATATATATATATCTTGCTAAGTTTCATTGAAATTAAATATGCAAATTGACAATTATAACACATAAGCAAATATTGTCAATTATATAAAACTTGGCAATTATAATAAATAAATCTTTCCATATTTAAATAATATTAAATATATAAAAATTTTCAATCATAACATGATAATTTATACAATATGCAATTAGGTTTTAGTGATATTGAATATACACTTGTAATGAAATATCATCATAGTTATAACACAATTATTTATGACACACATGAAAAGATTATATATATATATATATATATATATATATATATATAATAAATTCATAAAATATGTAGCCTAATGAAATTGGATCTACAAGTTATATATATTTGATGCAAATTATGCATGATAGATTCGGAGGGCCACAGGTTCTCCTATTCCTTTTGGTGTTGACATAGAAAATAATGGATATATATATATATGATGTGGATTATGCATGATAGATCAAACTCACATGAGATCTTTACATTGTAGCTCACTTAAAACTTTCCATAAGTCTTTCCCATATATTAGAGAGTACACCCGGATTGTTCAAGTATCATATTATTTTTAATTAAACCTAACTAAATATATATATCTCTTTGTTTTTAAAATTTTACAATAAAGCGAACATTTTTTATTTATTTAGTCGATATTATTATTTTTTTAAATGTACACGTGTCAAATCTAGGTTGAGCACTGAAGGAATTAAACATCTCCTTCTCTTTCCTTTTAAAAATTTACATAAAGTCGACATTGTTTTTTTATTTAATCAATATTATATTTATTTTTTTAAATGGACACGTGTCAACTCCAGGTTGAACATGGAAGGAATTACACCTCCCCCATACTGGATTGTAGAATGCGCCTCTCGTAGATACACCATTACAATCCTTCATGACTAGTTACAAGGGTTTCCAACAAAATAAACATGTGAAAAAATTACATAAATAAAGCCTCACATTAGTTAGCTATAATACCTACAATCATCCATTAAGCTTGTCAAAATGATATACGATGTAGCACAAGGGGAGAGCTCCTCAATCTCCAAATTCCCACCACGCAATATAGGTTTTATCTCAACTCCTCTTACAATAAACAAATTATTTTTTTCATCTAACTAACTCCATGAGAAATTTCAACAATAATAAAATAATAAGTTAGTTAGGAAGCACTTCCAAAAATAGCCAAAAATAACAACATCCTCAAATGTGTGATTAACCTCCAAGGTGGACCTCCATCAAGATCTTCAATAAAATCAACCCACTACATGCATACATAAGTCTTCTATCAATGTGAACAACTCCATGATGTGTGAGACTACCAACAGATTCCACTAAGTCGATGAAGAGAGAGAGAGAGAGCTCAATGATGTATGCCATCATACGGCGGTTGGATATCCTCCATAAAGAATGCATGCCTATGTCACAATGTGAAATTGCCACCATGATGCAAACAGTTGGCCACTCATAGCACTAGACCACGGCTCCACGAATAACCAATGAAATGTCAGCTTAGTGAACCACGTGCAGTGTACAGATAACAGAGATCGGCTCACACAATTTGAGAACCCATGGCTTCACTACGTCACCCCCATCCAATGATTGGTCCATGGCTTCATGTATAATAATAAAGCAACCAATCCATATGTGTCTTTGAATTAAAAGCTAGTTGTTTAAAAGAGGCTCCATGAAATAACTCGGGGGTCGAAGAAATGAGGACCCATGACTTCATAAGCAAAGACAGTTCAAAGACATGTTAAAACAATAGCTTTGTCCCAGGTATATCCAATGAATATCAACTCAGTTCTATAGAAGGCAGTTCCATGTGGTAGGTGGTTCCATTCCATGTCATATATACATGCAACAGCTTATAACCAAGACATCTCCACAACATATGCCATCGTACGGGTCAAAAGGTTGAAGAGGACGACCCCATTTCACACGATAGTATGAATAATATTGAATCCACATAATGTCGAGTTCATGCCATATCGTATGGCATCCTTTCCATGCCAAATGAGAACCATAACAAAGGTGGCTATGACCCATGGTTCCTATTAAGGTGGCTCCACAATAAATAAAATATATTATCCATGTCCCCATGTGTGTGGCTATCCAAGCACATGGGTAAAACACTTAATTCACTTTTTCATAGCTTTATTCCAACAAATATGGTTTTGAGATGCTAAAGGTGGGTGACCTTAATTAAAATAATAATAAGTCACATCCACATATGTGCCCATTGTTATTACACAATCTTGCACCTCGGGGCAAAGCCCTCACAAAGATACAAAGACAAGTGTAACATGGAAGTGTTGTCTAAGATTTTCTAGGTCCTATCAAGCTGCCAACTAGGTTTGTCTTTGACCTCAAGTTGGCTCTAAGTTTCAACTGTCAATGAAGGTTTTGTTGCTTTTTTAGGACATCCAACAGTTCAATAACTTCTTGCTGATTTGTTACGGTTACATTTGCAATTTAGATGCTCTAGCATATAGTTTTAGTCACCAAGGGTTAGCACATGCATACCAAAATAAATGTAACACACCTAGAGATATTTACAGTTGAAAATACAGTATTTCTACACTCTAACATACATGAAATTGAACACATGTATTTTTGGTCAACATGACCCTGGATAAAACCCCCCGAGGAAAACCAATTTGGAATATATGTCTATATATGAGGAGAATAGATGGTGGAATATAGAAAGTACAAAATATAGATGAACCTGATACAATAGCAACTTGATCCAAGCTGAAGCACAAGTCCAAATGAAGCAAGAGCGCCCTAGGATGGTGCGCCCTCCACAAATGCTGACAAGACCACTGAAATGGAGCCAGATGCCAACTGGAAGCTTTGATATAGAAACCCTCCACAATACTCTAATATTGGTGAGTAGCCTCCCTATGAAACAGACCTCACTACAATCTGAGCTCTCTAAGTACTCCCCACTGATGATGTGCCCTCCTCCTCAAGTGCGCCCTCCTCAGAACTGGAAGCTCCCCACTAAAAAACTGAGACCCTAAGCATGTCGGCTATCTAGATGGAAGGGAGTGCCCAAGGTAGCCTCAACATATGAAACCATTCTCATCCTCTTGCTCCTCCTACTTCTCCTCAAGTGAGCATACAAGTGAATGAACTCTCATTTGTCCCTTGCGCCCTCCTTAGAAGCATAAAGAAACCTAAACGTTGGGTGGATGAGATCATCTCATCTCATCCCTAATCAATGGTTGAGATCATCTCAAGTAAATCTCAACTCAAAACCCACTTTACTTAAGTTTTGATAGTTTCACTTTATGTCTATGAATTCACTCACTTTGTGAATTAATTGTCACTTTAGGCTAAAATGACCAAATTTCACTTTTGACTTAAATCTCCTAAGTTAAAGTGAAATTAAACATAAAGTACATGGTACATGGTACATGGTACATGGTACAAGGTACAAATTACTTCCCTCATGTGTTTAGAAGCTCACAAACACAAGGGGACCACTTTCCAAGGTACCCAAATCTCAACACTCCCTCTTACAGAGGAAAGTGTCCGTCACCACCAATATCATCCCTATAGTGGACATGGTTGCCTCCTGGCATATACTCAGTGAGTATGGTTGTACCCTGATCAATGAAAGTAGTCTGACACATATTTGTTCAATCTGCATGATCCATAGATAGAAGTGTCTCTCCACCTATCCAAGTTCACCTAGATCTTGGTATCAAACCAAAGATCTCCACCTTGGTCTCCCACCAAGGATTTATACCTCTGGCATCTCGCCAATGGTCACTACTCTTGGCATCTCACCAAGAGTCACTCTCTTGGCCTCTCACCAAGAGTCTCCCCCTCTTGGTATCTCACCAAGAGTACCAGGATCTCGACATCTCACCAAGATCATCAACTTGGCCTCTCGCCAAGTAGCTTCCACCTGAAGTGGATCCAGAACCTGATCTGCCTGTCTCTGTAGCCAAGTGAGGCTCAAGCCTCCATGGTGCCCTGTCACTCCTCATCAACCTCTGATACTCTAAAGCTCCTGCACCAACCCTTTGTCTCGACAACTCTGAAACTGAAATTGTCCTAGGTGGACCAGTCACCCTCTTTGAATATGTACAAGGAAACTGAGTTTGAGCTCCCTTTGAATTACTACTATGAGTCAATCGGTCCTCCTCAACTTTGTCTCCCCATCTAATGCTGGATGGTGTAACAAAAGACAAAGTAGTCACGAATGCACACTCTCTCACAAACTATTCATCAAACTCAAGCTCCTTTGTTGTCACTGCTGAAACATCATGTTGCTTCTTCTTCTTGGGACACTGTCCTACATAGTGACCCAAATCCCTATAAGCAAAGCATCTCACTGAGCTCATATCTCTCTTCGTCCCACTACTGCTCTCTCCTCCCTGTGGTGGGGCTCCAAACTTCGGACCCTGCTGACCTCCCCGTCCGGTCTTCTTCTTGCCCTTTGTCCAAAGAGCAAGGTCCTCATCACTTTGTACTGTCTGTTGCTAATGTTGTCCATAAGCCTTTGCCACAAGTCTAGTCTCCTCCTGAACGAAGTCATCCCACATCCTCTCCCATGTGGGCATGACCTTCTTGGCAACAATGCCACGAACGAATGGACCCCATGGTTTGGTAAAGATATTTAAGGTTGTCCTCACCATAGAATTGGGTTCCACCACCTCTCCGACGGCTCCAAGCTCGTCTCTGATTTGGGTGTAACAACCAAGGAAAGAAGTAACCAACTCATCATCGAACATGCGAATACCCCTCAGTCGATCATGAAGAACCATCTTTCGATTCTCATTAGAGCTCTAATAAAGCTTACATAGAGATGCCGACATCTCATATGCCCAAGCTTTCCCAGTCAAGTGGGGAATTATGTGATCCTGCATTGAATCACATATCGTCCTCTTTTCCTTGTTGTTCCTCTTCCTTAACTCTGCTAACAATATGGGAGCAGTAGCAGGAGGAACAACCACAGGCACCTCAACTATATCCCATAGTTCGAGGTCCTCCAAGATAAAGACGATCCTCGCCTTCCAAGGTGACCAGTTGCTAGTTCCAGCTAGCCTATCCTCCGCACGCATCTGAGATGCTAACATGACTGCTAAACTGCACTCCAACTGATGTTCAAACTGCAAAGGAACGTTGCCTCACTCCTGTCAACACAGGTGTGAAAAGAGGCAAGTGAACTCCGACCTCACTCCTAGCAATATAGGTGTGAAAAGAGGTCGTGAAATACATCCTCACTCCTATCTACGTAGGTGTGAAAAGAGGTTGTCCAAACTGTGCACAAACTTCTCTACAATCCTCTACAAAATTCTACCAACAAGCAGCCACTAAACACTACCAACAACTGTCTACAAAATTTGCCAAGAAGATGTCTATAACAGCGCACTCGTATGCTGTCCAAACTACTCAAAAATCAGCCACCTAAGCTCTGATACCATGAAGATTTTTCAGGTCCTATCAAGCTGCCAACTAGGTTTGTCTTTGACCTCAAGTTGGCTCTAAGTTTCAACTGTCAATGAAAGTTTTGCTATTGTTTTAGGACAGCCAACAGTTCAGGAACTTCTTGCTGATTTGTTACGATTACATTCGCAATTTAAGTGCTCTAGCATGTAGTTTTAGTCACCAAGGGTTAGCACATGCATACCAAAATAAATGTAACACACCTAGAGATATTTACAGCTGAAAATACAGTAGTTCTACACTCTAACATACAKGAAATTGAACACAAGTACTTTTGGTCAACATGACCCTGGATAAAACCCTCCCGGGGGGAAAACCAGTTTGGAATATATGTCTATATATGAGGAGAATAGATGGTGGAATACAACAAGTAAAAAATATAGATGAACCTGATACAATATCAGCTTGATCCAAGCTGAAACACAAGTCCAAATGAAGCAAGAGCACCCTAGGATGGTGCACCCTCCACAAATGCTGACAAGACCACTAAAATGGAGCTAGATGCCAACTGGAAGCTCTAATCTAGAAACCCCTCCACAGTACTTTGATATTGATAAGTAGCCTCCCTATGAAACAAACCTCACTACAATCTGAGCTCTCTAAGTACTCCCCACTGATGATGTGCCCTCCTCCTCAAGTGTGCCCTCCTCAAAACTAGAAGCTCCCCACTAAATAACTGAGACCCTAAGCCTGCTGGCTATCTCCATGGAACGGAGCGCCCAAGCTAGCCTCAACATATGAAACCATTCTCATCCTCTTGCTCCTACTTCTCCTCAAGTGAGCATACAAGTGAATGAACTCTCCTTTGCCCCTTGCGCCTTCCTTTAAGAAGCATNTTCATAGCATTAGGTTAAGCATGAAGTTCATTCCATTTATCAATTAACCATAACCATAAATGTTGCAGCAACCAAGATCACATGAAGAAGCACCATGCACAAGAACACAAGATATGTCCTGGGAAACCCTTCTCAAACAAGGGAGAAAAACCCATCCAAATCCTTTGCTATAATCTTCAAGAGAAAGACATTTACCTTCAAGAATATCCTAGCACACAAGAGGGTGCACTGATCTGAAAATTTACTTGATCTAAAATTCAAGATCTTTAAACCATTATTTGCATGTGAATTTTTAACTGATAAACATCTTTGTAATGCAAAATTAAAGGACATCCATCAAGCACATGAGCACATAAACATGTAAGCAAACCATCTATGAACAAGAATTGGTAACGGAGTTCACCAGACTTCTTGGCTACGTCTCCGGGTCCACTCCAACAGTGAGACCGCTCTTTAATTAATCTCAAATGCTTAAAAATTACAAAGAAAAGGCTTACATAAGAGCTCCCAAAAAACCAACTTTCAGATCTGCGATTTTAGGCAGAAACAGACATCATAGGTGGTTGGAAAACGTCATTCTGCAACTTTTGACTGTAAACTCGAGTATGCTTGGCTCACTCAAATGAGCTCTGGAGGCACTTTTCTGTTCGGCTACTCTGATGAAGAAACAGAGAGCATATTCGGAATCCCCTCAAAATTCTACAACTTTTGAGTATAAAGTCGACCTATTTCTGAGCAGATCGCCTGGGACACCTCTTGGCACGGATTCCAATGCAACGTCTGTCGACTCCCCCCTGCCTCGTTTCGCGTGCCCAGTTAAATAAGAAAAACTGCTAACCAGTTCACCAAACTTAGCGAACCTACTCCAAATTTGGCGGTAACTGCCAGATTTGGCAGAAATCCGCCAGATTTGACGAAATCCGCCAAACTGCTAGGCTTCTAGAAGGTGACACGTGGCGCTTCCTGATTGGGCCATGTTATCGCTTAGTTTGTAGTTTAGGTCATAGGCTAAAGGATAGAGATCAAACTGGCATAACATGAACCTTCCCCACCCAATGTCACCTCGATGGGGAGGTTCTTTCTGTTTAGGGAGGTTAGCCCAGGGGA
>JZKD02S1450096.1:0-10965 GCA_000966675.3 Picea glauca
ATTATGTTTTTTCAAAACATTGGGGTGAAAATAAATGTCTTGATCAGTACCTTGATGATTTTTGTACTTTGAAGAGAGAGAAGGAAGAATCTTTGATTATTTTCAATAGAAGGTTATATAGAACATATTATGACATGCCATTGGAGATTTGGCCTACTGAGATTGTTTCCATGGTATACTATCTTATGGCTCAGCATAATGAACTTGTATTTCTCCTGCTAGAAAGGAAGTCTTCATCATTAAGGAACTTGTTTAAAGATGCTCAAGAGGTGGAGGAGAACATTTGTGCTAGCAATAAGATTCGAGAGAAAGCATATTTTGAAGATCTGCACGCACAGGAGTTGCAGCAAAAAGACAATGAGTATGAAGCAAATCTGAGACAGCAGTAAGAATGGAAGCATAGTTCAGATTTTAAGTAGGAAGGTTATGACTATGAGGCAGTTTTGAAACAACAGCCAACAGGTAAATTTATTTCAGATTGTGAATCGGATTTTTCAATATTTGCATAATGCATTAAAGACAGATATGAGCCTGAAGTCTATAATCAATTTGAAAGCCAAGTGGAGCCTATGATAACTAATGATTTCATGAACAATTATATATTTTCTGTTGTTTGTTATTCACGTGACTTAAACATTGATGTATCATCATCTTCTAAGAACTTTTCTGGAGAGAAAATTATTATGATTGATAAACAAGATCTCATTTCAAGGGAACAAAAATATGATCAGTTTTCTAGCAAAGGAACAGTCATGGAGGAGCATGAGACTGCCATAAATGTACAGTTATTTCCCGAAGATCAACAGGTTTCTGATTTCTATTTCAAAGACCCGATGGATGTCTTCATAGAATGCTATATTTCAAAAAATTTGAAAGATTTAGATTTTTAAACTTATCAGTTTTCCCAAGTGAGTTTGGTTTTGTGAATAACTTCTTATCATTCTTGTTACACTTCAAACATTGGATATTAATCAGTGTGAATGATAAGATCATTTCAGTGTTAAAATTGCTTGGATGGCTGCTATGGAAATCAATGTTCACTTAACCAATTGCAAAACTGGTTAGAGTAGAGTAGGGTAGGAAATAAGCTCATTGCCCGAGCATTTATTTTCTCCATTTTGCAGCAGATGTATCAGTTATTTTGTGTGAATAAAGGCATTCTTGAAGATTTATAGAGATCATCTATACAGGTCATGAAATATTTTCAGAAAGAGGTGAATGGCTGACTCCATGCCCAATGGAACACTAGACATTAAGTTCAGTTTTTATTTTCCAGAAAAGGCATTGGACCTATGGTTCTTGGAAATCTCATAGGGAGGTATCCATCCCAGTTGGAGCCAGATGTGAGCGATAAAAAATGAATTGAAAATTATTTCCAAATCACATTATAAGAGGAGCGTTATGTAGAAGATTTATTTTTAGGTTTGAAGTTCATGAAGTCTTTGAGAAAGGATTATAATCATATCAATTCAATAAAATGAAGATTTCACCTCATAAAATAGACCAAAAATAAATTTTATCTTTCAGCGGCTAAAAGGTAATTTTATAGTGTTGTGAGCCACTGAAATTCAGAGCTTTCGGTAGCTAAATCAGATTTTCAAGGGAAAATGAGCCGTCGAAAGTGAAGAAGAGTTTGTTTTTACTATGTTGAGTCATCATTTTCAAATGATGATTATGGGTGACTAGAGAATCATTTTGAGAAATGGGAAGAGGATTTTGTTACTAACACATCAAAGAAAAATAACCTCTCTCAATTTTTCTACAGGTGTCATATATTGGGAGATTTGAATTCATCTCTAAGCCCTAATTTTTGGATCTCAGAATTTCCCTGTTTGACACATGTTTTTGCAATGCAAATCCTGAGAAAATTAAAATGAATATCCAAGAACTAAGAAAGGTTTTTTTCTCAAAAAAAACAAATATACAAAAGCCTCTTCCAGTTTGTACAAAGTTATTTTTATTTGAGAGATATAGGTCAATCTTTAAGTGGCATATTTCCATAAATTTCTGCACAGAATAGGGTAGAAAGCTACTATTTTTTCCCAGATCACGTTTTTTGATTGAGGAAACACATGGGAATGGTTTTAAAATAAAGATAATAATTATGAGAAGTCATATTATCTTCCTCATCAAGTATTTAAGGCATAAGATAAGGTAATGATGAAAAATGGCATTTCTTTTCTTGACAAAAATCACCCAGCTGTCAAACAGAGATCTTGAGTTCCATGATCTTCACCTGTAGACTACCAAATAATGCTAAGAGGGTCATTTCTACCTACAGTGATCTTACTTGTCATACACTTTTTTATTATTTTTAGTTTTATTTATTTTTCAGATCCATTTTTATAGGATCTTGAAATTGTGATGTAAAGGCTATAAAGCCAGAAACCTTTGATGCACTAGGAGGAGGAAACAGTCTGAGCAATGTGGGTTCTTTTCTTGAAGACTTGTATATTCCATCCTTTAGAGATGTCCATTAATATATCTTGACATCAAGCTTCTTTCACTATGTTACTTAGTTTTCCATTTCCTTTCTTTCCAAGTTTATGTATATTCAATGGCAAAAGGTTGTCATCCCATCTCTTCGTTGGTATACTAAACTTATATACTCTGCTTCCGATGTTTCTATTAATGCCAGATAGTTGTTATCATATTGGTGCATTCATAAGCTAAAGTTGCAAGTATTTACCTGTTGGGTCTGGCCATATACTATATGCAATCTTATACATGTTTTTGCTGGTGTGAAGAGTATTTTACCTATCATTACTGGCCATTCAAATATACTATTGTTTAGGTATTTATATCAGAATAATAGGTCTTCTCCATGCTTCCACACATTAAAGTAAAATTGTTGAGTTACATAGTTGAAAGCCTTGGTCTTTCAAGTAACTGATGTATTTCTAATGAATATGAGTTTATAATGTCATCCAATCTGATCCTCTTTTCCTCCACCTTATTGATCTTTTAAAGTTACCAAGCTTACACCCTTCTACAGTGGACTGATTTCTTGGAGTGATAACACTCAGCTAGTAGTATGTCAGTTGAACGTCAGTTATCGCATGTGTGATCCTACTTTACTCTGACGATTCCTACAGGTACATCTTTTAGAATGACAATTTGATTTTATTACTTATTATCACATTCCTAGGAGTTCTAATCATGCATCTGATGCTTATTCTAATTTTTTTTAAGATTGGCATTTGTCACATAACTAAAGCAAAGAAAACCATCTCATCAATGTACACATTGTAAATATAAGTAAAGCCGGAGATCCCTGTTTTATATATATTTCAAAAAATATGGTGTTTATAGTAAAAAATTGGGGCTAATACCCTCAATACACATATACAATCAATACTACAATATCCATGACATCTACGCATGTGGTGTCGGATCTGTGTCATGGTAAAAAAATACAACATTTGCAAGATGTCAAAAGATTCACACCCAATCTCTGGGCACACCAACCACTTTTTGTTGCATGGCTTCCGACAGATCCTCTACCTGAACCATGGGAATCCTATGAGTCAAACGAGACAAGTTTCCCTGCACGTTTTGTAGGACTCTCTCAACTTCTCCTCCCACTGCCTTGTCTCCCTGGTTCCTCCGTCAATGTCAAGGAAGCCCTTCCGACCATCGTGGACCCATGTATGCATTACACAAGTGTATACTTAGTACTTAAGCATCATCCAAAAATATTTTTGTTATACTATACAAAAATACAAAAAAATGAAATATTTAAAAACATTTGACATACCTATGTCCCTATAGGCTATCCCTGGTGGGAGTGGCATGTGTAGATACCCTCTGAAGTCAATTCCTTCATAGGGATAGTCATATAGAGCAATGACCTGTCACTGCCACCAGTAGAATAAATCCTCATTGTAGGGTGTGGGCACCCTACCTCCCCCCTTCCATCTCATTACCTCGGTCCATCGTGCCATGGCTGGATCGCAAGGTCCTCTTAGAAGAATCCTGACTCTAGGTCCCAAACCTGGAACTCACTCGAAGAATAAACTGCATAAGATAGAGATAAGCCGAAAATTCCTCTTACTCCCCTATTTGCACTCTGTCAACTGGCTCTTCATATTTTCTAGTAGTGAGGTACACCATTCATATACTGTGGGTCTCAAGCACTCTACTGCATAGAACATGAGTGGACTCGATGCCTAGTGTAAATAATCTGAACCTGTGATCCTGGTCAATACGAGGACGATAATCTTGAGGATGAGATTATTTATCGCTCGGATGGGGAGTTGAATCTCGACCTTAGGAGTCCCTGCTACATAGTGGGCATCTATTCACTCCTCTATTTTCATTATGCTCCCTGCTCCCCATGATTTGAGTTTTATGACCTCACCTCGACGTGATAGTCCGGTCAAAAAGTAAATATCCTCTACTTCAATTCTGAATGGTTTCCCATCAAGATTGAATCTTTCATTGTCAGGGTCCAAGTAACCCACAATCATTTCAAGCAACCTCACATGGGCCCTCATCCCTTTAAGTGCCCAAATTTTATATAAGCTACATATCTTCAAGGACATTTGGGTGCCCATATATCGTTCCATAGCAGCATAGACCTCCTCTTTCTCTCTTTCCCTCCATTCAAGCACCATCCTTCTAGAGAAAAGTCAAAATTCAAGTTAAAAACCATAGAAATCATTGATTATGTGCTTGTACGTGATTTTCTTCACTTACAGTAGCGTATAGGGTTGGGTATACGTGCCATGTAGTTTTCACATGCATGTATAACCCATTGTATATGCAACTCGATAAGGGACAACCCACATACACTTAATTACACAATTTACGCCCTAAATTTCTCAAAATTTGGAACCTAATTTAAAATTTTAATCCACTGGAAATGAAGAGGAGGGGAAGAGGAATTACCTGGTCCATACGGTTTATGATTCCATTTCCTGACACTCCCACAATAACCTATTGAATATCGGAGGTATTTTGGTCCAATTTTCACTATTGAGGTAAAAAATCAAAATGACATAGTAATTTTTGGATTTTGATACTATTTATAACATTTTTTACCCACTTTCTATAGTTTCGATTTATTTTTTCACCTAATGGACTAATACATAAGTGGATTGAGTTGTTTTTTTAGTTTTCACCATGGATTCTTGCAGATTTCAACATTATGTTGGTCGTTCATCACCACGGGCAGGTATTTTCACCACCCAACATATAGGATAGGTATCCATTCAATCATGATTTTTCGCATTATCCTATAACTATCACTTTTATGCTTTAGGTACAAACCCACTTGTTGCGACACAAAACCTTCCATATTCTATAAGTAGTGTCATTATCAAGTGGTAGAGACTTACCAAACATGGGTTCCCTAGTCAGATCTTCTACTACATTTGGTGCCCATGCAGATATTTTTCCTAGGATCGGGAGTCCCTTATAGCTAGTACATGACTTTATGTTGAGCCTCATTTCTCACACATAAACATGATGTATTTTATCTAGAGGAATCCAACCGAGTTTAATTTAATCTCTTTTCCAACTCGTCTTCAAAAAGAGAAAATATTTCCAAGTAAACTTGTTGGCCCTTGACCAAGTTTTGAAGAGTACTTGCTCATACTTGACCATTTTTGGGATTGCGACAACTTTCCAAGGAAGGAGCACAACGTGAAGAAGAAAATAAGGAAGCAAGACCTATTTTGGGGTCTATTTTAGGGTTTTTGGGTTGATGTAACAGGAAAGGGATGTCGGCCCATGGGTTTACCCACGTTTAGGCCCATTTTGTAATCTATAAATAGGAAATATAGATAGTAAAATAGAGAGAGATAGTAATATAGTACATCCGTGTGATGTATGAATGGAATCTTACTGCTAGTATTTGGATCTATGTGATCGGATGTATCTTAGAGTGCTCTATGCATGGGATCAAAAATCTAAGTGTAGTTGGTTGTAGTCTTGTGTTGAAGAGCAAGGAAGAAGGATCTAGCGAGCTACACAGATCTTTTGTCCTGTGCGAAGTAAGGATCATTAAGCTTTGTGTTGTAATTTCTTGACCAAGATAATATAAAAAAGACTTTCTGGACGTAGCCCCAGGGTGGGGGTGAACCACAGTAACTGTGTGTATGGTGTTTTGTGCTTCACTCTTATGTATTTATCTCTTTCTTGGCTAAGTGCTTGATGTGGTTAAGTAGATCTAGTATGCTTTGTGTTGTTGAAGAATGAATGAACATTAGATATGATATATGAGATGCTCAGTGATTGATCTGTTGAATCTAACCTATCTTTATGTGGATAAGTACTTAGTATAAGTATTCACTACGATTCTCTGTGCCTTCTGGGAAGTTGATTAATGAATGTATATTAAGGAATAATTAATGCTAAGTGCATTGTAGGAAATATAATCACAGATTTGTGCCCCAACTAAGGTTACAGACATCTGAGACTTGCAACCACCCCTGCCTCTACCTCAGGTGAGACTTCATCTACTTCACAGGTGTTGCCAAAAGGGTCGATAGTTAGGGCTTTTTTGGTGCGCTCTTGAGCGTTGAACCCTGGGTCTACCCCTGTGCCAACAAATGGTTCCATTGCAGGGACCTGAAACTGTGATTGCGGGGAACTGAGGAAGAATAAATTTTGTGCAAAATAAATCTCTGTGCATGGATCTGTTTCCCTAGTGCGCAGATTTTTACTCGACCTGTGAAGCTTTGTGCCAAGAATAAGGTCAAATATAGAGAAAGGAAGATCATATCTGAAGAAAAGAAGAAAGATCTAAATGCTCTGTGCTCTAAGAAAAGTAAAAGTGGAAATTTCTGAAAGAAAGAGGTCAAATCTGCAAGAAAAAGGTAAGATATGTAAGCTCTATGCTTTGATAAAGGTAAGAATAGTTAAAAGTATTAGATCTGGAAGCTTTGTTCTCTATAGAAGTAAGATAAGTGGAAATTTTTGTTTCTAAAGCATGGATTTAGGTATGTTTGATAGATTTTTTCCTAGCTTCAAAACTAGGGCATTAATAGATGAAAGAAAGTTTGATATGAATAGATCTGATAAGTATAGTGATAGATATGTTATACCTATGCATAGAAATAATGTTTGGACTAACAAGTGGATGCAGGATCCTAGAAAGAGTTTTTTGCAGGCTAGCTACCATGAACCTGGTGCGCAGTACAGAAGAAGTTGGGGAACATTTAAATGAAAGAGAGGATTAACCCTCTATTATAGTTGTAGAACACCGAGACATCTTGCTAGAGAATGCCTTGGGAGAAGACTTAGTCTCCAATGTTGTAAGGCTATAGAACATGAAGTATTGGATTTCCCTAGAATGATTGCTAGGATTGAAAATCTAAATATGGAACAAGCCAACCCTGAGGGAGATCAAGAGACCAATATTATAGCAGAAACCCAGAAAGAATCAGAAAAGATATTGCTACAGATGAAAGATACCTTGAATGACCACTGACATGTTAGGCTATCAAAGATCTTCAAAGAAAAGGAGAAAATCGAAGCAAGAATAGGGGAATTTGACATTGATTGTACTCTTGATGAAGAAGCACAAGTGAACATTATTCCAGAAAGAACTTGGGAGGCTATAGGAAAGCATGTCATGATTCCTTCCTTGGGAGGAAAAAAGTTTCTTCAGAGGAAAGCTAGTAGCCCTATATGGAAGGCTCACCTGGATACCTATGACTGTCAATGGAACTTCGATAGAGGAAGACTTTGATATCATTAAATTTTTTGAAGACACTGCCCTGTTTACCATGCTCATAGGAAAACCCTTGATTGATAGAGAACAGGCCAGACGAAGAGAAGAAGAAAAATCTTTGGAACATAAGAAGAAAGAGTTAAAATACTTTATGACTAGAAGGATCGCTCACTTGATTGAAGAACAGAAGAGCAGATCGTAGATATTTAATATTAGTACCTCCAGTGTCGAAGCTAAGAGAACAATTGAGGATCTGTAGAAGATAGAGTTACCTATTTTTTATACAGAAATGGTATTATCAAAGAACCATAAGAAAGATTTTCCACAGTGTGAAGTAACTAAGACCACAGAAGATACACATCAGAATGGTAAAAGCATTACTGAGATGAAAGTCACTGGGAAGAAGGCTAGGAAGTTAAGAAAGAAGAGGGCTAATACTGTAAGGTTACAAGAGGTTCTAGAGGACACTTCACAGCAAGAAGAATTACAGAATTGGAGCTTTGTCGAGATATCAAAACAACGACAGAGAGTACCTCGCCATGACAAAGAAATATAGTTGTTGGAACTGATATACCCATTCAACCGTCGCTCTGAATGGATAGAAAGGAAGTTATGGGTTGCCACTAAACCATTGGATAGCACCAGAATCGATTTGTAGTTGACCTCGCAAAGAAGTGTGTGGAGGGACTACAAATGAACTAGGTGAAATACCTCATAAATCAACTAGAGCTTGACTGTAGACAAGTGCAGGACCAAGGGTATGAGTTCCACTTTAGATGGTTTCTCATACTCATCACCTTCATCACATGGGAACTACCCGAGGGAGCCAGGTTTATGGAGATCGAACCCTTCGAACCTATGGGCGTGAAGTTCTATACGCTATGGTACTCCAACGACATGAACAAATAGTGGCAGTCTAATTCCGTCTTCCATGCTTACTACACTCAATTGAAGAATGTCATTCAGTCTACACCACGCATTACACCCAACACTCTTCATAGGTTTCGACCTTTGATGAAATTCAGTGCAGATCGTCACTTCAACTACATCATGGTGTGTGCAAATGAGCACAAACAACAACTCCATTCATATCACAAGCTGACAAAAGATGACCTAGAGGAGATTACTAAGGAATGGTCGACAGACCTCCTTGTTGCAGCAAATCCCACAGAAATGTCTGACGTAGATAGCCCTAAAGCTATGCCGGATACACTAGGACCACACAAGCCTAAGAAGGATGTGGAAGTTCAATATATCCACAACACATCCACGAAGATTCCTTCGCTATCACCTGCGAAGGGAGGTGATGAGGAAGAACTAGGGAGCACATAATTTGAACAGAGCAAAGGCGAGGTTACCCCACCTAGGGACAAGGCAGATCCCTCCAAGAAAAGGAAGACTACCCCATAGACACCCTCATCTAGAAAGAAAACTAAGGCCACCCATACCATGCTTAAGACTGTGCTTACCCCAGATGATTTTGACTTCCTAATTGTTGCACTAAATGATGTTTCATTAGAGCTCACAGAAAAGAAAGAAGCAAAGTAGGAGGAGCTATTCCTCTAGATCACGGGAGAATTTAAAGAAGTGCAACAAGAACTTCAATCCATCCAAGCAGTTTGTATGACGCCGATAGCAATGGAAATATCAGGAACAGGCGATGAGCCCACACAATTACGCCAGATTGTCAAGAAAGTCGAAGCTCACCTTCGACGAGCTCAAGAAGACGTAGCGAAAGCCACCCAAGATTTGGCACAAGCAGAGAGCGCACATGAAGAGAAATGGATAAATTATGCACAAGAGCAACTTGACTTACAAGAAAAATGGGAGGAGGAAAAATCCCAGTTATAGCAGAGCAAGGACTAGTTGCTAGCAGAGCAACTTGAAACACAAGAAAGAGTTCATAAGGCACTATGTTCCGTGACAATCATAGAAGTGAAGATGGGAGATCATTTTCTGTAGCAAGTGACCTAGCTGGAAGAAGTAATTCAACAACTTCAACAACGCATCACGAACCTAGAGCTCTGCACCATGCCTGAGACACCCCAAGAGATAAGATATCTAAGAGAGGCCACTACTCGAAGCACAGTCACCCGATTAAAAAATTTGGCTTCGGAATGTAGGCAGCTAAGCACCAGAAGCACCTAGACTTATGAAACCCTTGCAAAGAATCCAGAATTACAGACATTAGAGGCACAGCTCTAAGAAAAGAAGTAGCATGCAGATGTGCTACAAGCGCAAATGAATTCCATGACAACAAGTACACACGCTACAAAGTAAAGTAATGGATGGTTCTCAGCGACTGCAACCACTCCAAGAGAAGGCATGTCAACTGTTCGCCAAACTTGAAATCCAGGGAGATGAACTCGAACAGGGTGCCATCACCGTAGAACAACACCTGGAAGGACCATTCAATGAAACAGTAATCTAGGAATTTACTGAACAAGAGGTTGTTGCACTACAGCAGGTCGAAGTCACTCGATCCAAGCTCGATGCATTCGAACCAAAATTGGTCAAACCTGAGTGACTCGGGATGAGTCATAGGTGAGTGTTGGGGGCCTATTGGCCCTCTACCAAGTTTTGAAGAGTACTTGGTCATACTTGACCACTTTTGGGATTGTGACAGCTTGCCAAGGAAGGAGCACAACACGAAGTAGAAAATAAGGAAGCAAGACCTATTTTTGGGTCTATTTTAGGGTTTTGGGGTTGATGTAATGGGAAAGGGATGTCGGCCTGTGGGTTTACCTATGTTTAGGCCCATTTTGTAACCTATAAATAGGAAATATAGATAGTAAGATAGAGAGAGATAGTAACATAGTACATCTGTGTGATGTATGAATGGAAGCTTAGTGCTAGTATTTGGATCTGTGTGATCGGATGTATCTTATATTGCTCTGTGCATGGGATCGGAAAGCTAAGTGCAGTTGGTTGTAGTCTTGTGCTGAAGAAAAAGGAAGAAGGATCTAGCAAGCTATGCAGATCTTTTGTCATGTGCGAGGTAAGGATCATTAATCTCTATGTTGTAACTACTTGACCAAGATAATATAAATAAGACTTTGTGGACATAGCCCCAGGGTGGGGGTGAACCACGATAATTGTTTGTATGGGTTTTTTCACTTCTCTCTTATGTATTTATCTCTTTCTTAGCTAAGTGCTTGATGTGGTTAAGTAGATCTAGTATGCTTTGTGTTGTTGAAGAATGAATGAACATTAGATATGATATATGAGATGCTCAGTGCTTGATCTGTTGAATCTAACCTATCTTTCTGTGGATAAGTACTTAGTAT
>JZKD02S1450118.1:0-10965 GCA_000966675.3 Picea glauca
TTTACCAACCCTGGTTTGACAATTTAGTGTTTCAGGTCACTTAAAAGCTTCAATTTAGCAGCCTGACACCTTCTGTTTATGGAGTGAGTCGAGGTTTCAACCACCACTCCTTTTTCATTAATTGTCTTTTTTCTCGGGATCACAAAAAATCTTAATGCCTAGGGGGAGGCCACGTGCTGCTCTTGGATTTAATGTTTTATAAGCACGTTATTGCAGGGCCGTCAAAGGCGTTTTGGACCCACACCACTTTTGAGCCCGCAATTCACCACCAACTTCCATGTAGCTCTTTTTATATACCATGGTTTCAATTGCAGGACCGCTCAAGAATTTTATCGTTCGAGCATGTTGCGTCCCCGCAATGAAATGTGGTCATTGATTGGGCCACGATCTACGATTTGGGCGCACCTGCCAAATTTAGCGCCACTGCTAAATTTTATCTACCTGCCATCTTTAGGATCATTCTAACTGCGCTTGGAGATGACACTACCTTTAGCTCTGGACAAGAACACTTCCCAGAGGATGATCTCCCACGATTGACAGGGCAGACTGACCTCACTATGCTGACATGTCGCGAACGGAGGGGTGACATGTGTCACTCAAAAATAGGCTGAAGACATGTCCAAAATTCTTGAAATGAGTGCCATGTGTCAATGCTATATGGATTCCACGTGTATCTAATAGATGGGTGCCACATGTCGGAATTGATGGGTGCTAAGTGTCTTTGGTGCTTGGAGCTCGGGGGGACAGAAGAACATGCAACATAGATCCATGAACTTCGAGAGAAATTACTTCGAAGGAAAATGAGAATGGGGAAGCATAAAATCCCGAAGCCTGAAATTATGAAGCAAATTATGATCGTTCGATGGATAAGGATGCTTGGCGCTTGATTTGCAACTTCGGGAAAAAAAACTTTGGAGGAAAACATGAGTGGGGAAGCCGAGACTCCTAAAGCCATAACTCCCAAAGTAAATCATGACTGTCCACTCTAGAGGACGCATGGTGCTTGATTTATGATTTCAGGCAAAAGCACTTCGGAGGAAAACGAGAGTGGGGAAGATGAAACTCTCGAAGCTCGAACTCCCGAAGTAAATCGTGACTGTCTGCTCCAGAGGACGCATGGTGCTTGATATGTGACTTTGGGAAAAATAAATTCGGAGGAAATTGGGAATGGGAAAGCCAAAAATCCCAAATCCTAAACTGCCGAAGTAAATCGTGACCGTTCGCTCTGGAAGACACGTGGCACTTGATTTGTGACTTCGGGAAAAAACACTTTGGAGGAAATCAAGAGTGGGGAAGCCGAAACTCCTGAAGCTCGAAATCCCAAAGTAAATAGTGACCGTCTACTCTGGAAGACCCATGGCACTTGATTTTCAAATCCAGGGCTTCCACATGGTCTTTAAAACTCGCGCAACTTTGACATTCTGAAAGACCGAGAGGCGTTGATCTAAGCTACTCCTGGGATTTATGTCATTGAAAATTGAACCTGCTTGCTTGCTTGCTTCGAGCCTACAATAGACTACTTTGAGTACTACACTTTGTGCTCATGAATGCTTCCTATTCATATCATGGACTTGGACGACCTACTTCCCTTGAAAACTATATGTGATAACATTTGGCTCCACAGGGGATGACATGCTCCCTGCGAGCTGCCAAGAATGCGTAGTTCCAGTTCCTTAGCCTTTGGGTTGTGGATTCAAGCTAAAATACATCTTTTTGATGACCACAGGATGATATGTACACTATCTAATTGAAAAGAAAGCAAACACAAATTCTCCAGAAGGGGTTTATTTATGTACAAACCTACACTAACCGATTTTTACAATGTGTTAGGTGAAAGCAAACTTCCACCAAAGCCATTCAAGTAACCTCCTAACTGAAAACTTATTTACTCTACCACTGATCATCAAAGGATAATGAAACTGTGACAAAAAATCAATTACATTCTTAAGATCTCCTCCTAGTGTTGAAGGTAAGATAAATCTTGAAGGCTTCAATACATGGAGAAAATGAAACTTCATGTACTCCCCCACATGATCAAAAAATAGGTGAAAAAACCTACTACATTGATAACAGAAAGCCTGCTCTGTTTTACAGCTTCTCACATATGGATGGATGTCTGTGGCAAGCACAAGTGAGTGAAAGGATGATTCATGCTACTTATCCGCTTCTCCTTTGTCTTCTCTGATAACATTTGCTAGCTGATGGAAAGAAATAACCTCATTTATATCAATGGATGACTCTTTTTCTTTAACATGCTACTCATGGAATAAGCTTTCATTTTCATCAGAAGGCTAGTTGCTAATGCTATTTTCTTCTAAGACAAAAAAAACCTCAACATATTCATCATTGCCTCCATAATGATGAAGTAAAGGAGGAGCCTCGAATGACATGCCAAGAGGTAACTTCTACCCAACAAGAGAAAATTGTTCTTCATTACTAAACACATGTTTCCTTTCAATCTCCAACCCATGAAGAAATATCTCATCATCATCATACGAGTCAAAAGTAGGTTGCTCATATCTAGGCTTTTTAGAGACATGACTACAAAGAACATTAACTTCCAGAACATACTCAATTTCCACACTTTCCTTACTGAGACAACAAGCACAGTTTTCATCAGATGCAGATGAACAAGGAAGAGAAAAATTTGATTTCTCCTCCAAGGCATCTTCTTCATCCTCGTAGCCTTCATAAGAATGAGCTATATCCTGAACACAGTCTTTATACTCCTCACAACAACTATGACAAATTAACTTAGAGGAATCAATCTTTTGACAATGCATATTAAAAACTGCATGAAACTGTTCCAGGGATGAGATGCTAGAAGGGGGCAAGGATCGATACCACTCACAAGCATCTCCATCTAATTAGTACATGAAAATATTCATTAATACATCCTCTTGATGTATTCCCAACTGATGCATGAGTTCATTAAACTCAAGAAGATGCTCTGCAAGGTTGTCATCTCTATGTTCTCTAAATCTGGGAAAAAAATCACCCCACTCATCCATAGTAGGAACAACATTTGGGAAATCAGGAACATAAGAGAAATTAAAAGGAGAAAACCTCCATGCTAAAATGGCTTCCATATGAAAATATGACTTCTTGAAACTGTGGAGTCACCATTGGATTCTTTAATCATGGAGTCTCCAGGTGAATGATAAGCAGTCAGAATAATGTATCCAGTTTCAGTTCACCATCTAAAACTGGATCTATTCGTTGTCGTTCTCCCATGGAAGATATCTTCACTCCCATCCCCAACAACGGTGCCATTAATGTTAGCACTAAGAGTCAACCTCTGACTGCAAGAGGATAATCCCAATACCCATCAGAGTATTTTGTGGATGTTGGTTTTATGAGTGGGGGTCAAATGGAAAAAAACTCAGTACAAGAATGATTTTAACACATAAACTAGACAAGCAATTCACAGGGAAGTGAGGTCCTCATTAACTTTAGTCAATGATTTGAGTTTAAGTGTGAGAAGAAGGAAGAATTAGTGAGAAAGGTGAACAAGTTTTCCATGGGCATCCGACTTTCAAGTAGCTTGGTGAAGAAAAACTCATGCACAAGAGCATTCTTGAACTCAAGTTTCAGATACTGAAATATATCACAGTAACATAATAATCAAACCTCCATTACTATGTGACTACAACAACTTATCTGGATCCTCCATGCACAAGCATTTCATCCTAAGAAGATAGAAGATAACAAAGAAACTGACTGAATCTGGTCACAACAATACTGTAATCAAACCTAAATTGCAATACAACTACAACCCTCATATGGATCCTCGATGCATGAGTGTTTCAGCACAGATTAAGCAAGATGATGAAATAAACTGGCTTCTATTAATGCAAAATTCTCATATCTAATACAAAACCAGAGAACAACTATGTTACCAAAATATTAAAAAATACAGAGCTCTGCTCAACCAGTGGATGACCATAACAAAATCTTGAACTGATCTATTTATACTCGGACCAGTCCACAACTACCAAAAGTGTGATCTGGCCACTCCATTCAAAGATTTACGTCTGTACATCCTTCTATCAAACTGTGCGTGCTCAGATTAACATGGGCCTACAGGAAAAATGTCCATCGTGGTACCTCGGGCTGACAGTTCTGTCTCCATGGCCATATCCTCCACACCTTCTATTTATGGAGTGAGTTGAGGTTTCAAACACCACTCCTTTTTCATTAACTGGATTTTTCTTGAGATCACAACGAAGCTTAATGCCTAGGGGATGGCCACACACTGCTCTTGGATTTAATGTTTTATAAGCACGTGATTGCAGGGCCGTCAAAGGTGGTTTGGACCCACACCGCTTTTGAGCCCACAATTCACTACCAACTACCACATAGCTATTTTTCTATGCCATGGTTTTAATTGAGGGACCGCTCAAGAATCTTATCGTTCGAGCATGTTTCATCCCCACAATGAAACATTGTCGTYGATCGGGTCGTGCTCTGYGATCTGGGTGCACTTGCCAAATTTAGCGCCACCACTAAAGYTTATCCGCCTGCCATATTTAGGATCATTCTAACTGTGCTTGGAGATGGAACTACCTTTGACGCTAAACAAGAACACTTCTCGGAGGATGATCTCTCGTGGCTGACGGGGCAGCCTGAYGTCACTATGTTGACATGTCACAAAYGGAGGGGTGACATGTGTCACTCRAAAATAGGATGAAGACATGTCCAAAATGATTGAAATGAGTGMCATGTGTCAACGCTAGATGGATGCCATGCGTCTCTAACAGATGGGYGCCACGTGTTAGAATTGATGGGTGCCAAGTGTCTTCGTCGCTTGGAGCTTGAGGGGGGGAAGGAAATAYGACATAGATCTATGGACTTCAGAAGAAATTACTTCGGAGGAAARCGAGAATGGGGAAGCAGAAAATCCCGAAGCTCGAAATCCCAAAGTAAATTATGATCGTCTGATGCAGAAGGACGTGTGGTACTTGATCTGTAACTTCAGAAAAAAGCACTTCAGAGGAAAATAGGAGTGGGGAAGCTGAAACTCCCGAAGCCAGAACTCCTGAAGTAAATCATGACCATCCTCTTCAGAGGACGCATGGCGCTTGATCTGTGACTTTGGGAAAAAACACTTCGGAGGAAAACGGGAGTGGGGAAGCCGGAACTCTCGAAGTAAATTATGACCATCCGCTCCAGAGGATGCTTGGTGCTTGATCTGTGACTTCAGGAAAAATTACTTTCGAAGGAAATTGAGAGTGGGGAAGCCGAAACTCCCGAAGCCCGAATTCCCAAAGTAAATTGTGACCATTCGCTCTGGAAGACGCATGGCTCTTGATCTGTGACTTCGGGAAAAATCACCTCAGAGGAAATCGGTAGTGGGGAAGCCGAAACTCCTGAAGTAAATCGTGATCGTCCACTCTGGAAGAAGCATGGCACTTGATCTACAACTCCGGGGCTTCCACTTGGTCTTTAAAACTCGTGCAACTTTGACATTCTAAAAGACTAAGAGCCGTTGATCTGATATTCTCCTGGTATTTTCATCATTGAAAATTGAACCTTCCTCCTTGCTTGCTTCGAGCCCACAATAGACCGCTTTGAGTGCTATGCTTTGTGCTCATGGCTGCTTCCTATGCAGACCACAAAATTAGATGACCTGCTTCACTTGACAACTATATGTGATAACACCGAGTTAAGAATATGGCTGGGTATGTTACAAATTGGTATCAGAGCCTATTTTTCAACACTGATCATGGATGGGACAAGTTAGCATAATGATGAAGCGAATTCTCATGGAGATTGACTTTGAGAATGACTAAATTTCAAGTTACAGTGCGTCCATGACGGAAATTGGAAGCAATTTTTGTTGCAAAAGGTTGAATTTTGACATATTTTAATGAAATTGAACAAATTCCATGGGTGCAGAATGTCCATGGTGGAAATTGGGTGAAAATCAGGAAAAGGTCCCAATTTCCCCACCAAAATTATGGAAAAATCACTGAAGCATTGAAAATATTATGCACGCTAAGTAATAGTGAGGCGCAGAGAAAAATAAAGGTGCGCAAGTGTGCACATTAAAATTGAGTACTGTGTTGTGCGGAACCAGTGATGTGGAAAAATAATGCTGCACCTAGTGCACACTAAATATGGGGTGTTGTGCAAAAAATAAGAGTACACAATATATGTACACTAAGTTTTGGTGTCGCGCCGTGCATAATAGGTGGCGTGCATGGAATATAAGTGCGCGGTAAAGCGTGATGAAGTTGACATCATAGGTGCAAAGCTTATGACACACGAATAATAATGTGATGCAAAAAGTGTGTGCTTGGAGTTTGGTGCACGGTGTGAACACATTAAAACCTTGGCGTTGTGTAGTGTAGCGATTGTAGTGTGTGCAGAGTATTAGTGCGTGACACAAAACTCGTACTCGATAGATATTGGCACACGAAAAAATAATGGTGCATAGGGAATATTGGAGTGCAATATGAACACACTAAACCTTGGCGTGGTGGGGTGTATTACTTGCAGTGCATGTAGAGTATTGATGTGAGACATACAGGTTGTGCTCAATAGATATCGGCGCACGACAGAAAAGTATGTACATTGAATATAGATGCGTGGTACATGTGCTACATTTCAGCGTTACGTGTGTAAAACTAGTTCATGCTAATTATGGGTTATAATGGAGAAGTAGTGCACGCGAAGATGATTGGGAAATTAATATTCCCAAGAAATCAAAATAAATAATTCTGATGCTTTATGGAAACATAATTATACATAATTTCATGAATCTGTTAATTGTTTAGCCTAACAAATTTTGTTGGCTGCACATTTTGTAGAGGTAACGACATTAGATCAAAACAAGATCAACGCAAGTTTAGAATCATGGAAGATGTGCAGGGAGTTTTCATCCATGAAGAAGAGATCAAAGGAATGTATGTCCATATGGGCAATGAAGGTACAAACTCAAATGGACATGGAGAAGGTAAGGAAGAAAGTATGAACTTGGTAGAGACTATAAAAAGTTTGAAAAAAGATGTCCTGAGTTACAAAGCTGATAATGAGAGGCTTATGAAATCCAAGGAGCAACAAGAAGACTTCAACATCAAGTTAATGCAAATCTTGGACATAATAGAGAAGAAGATGGATAAGGAGACCGAGTCAAGTAGATCAGAAAGCCATATGTCTCATGATAAGAGGGGAAGAACAAGAAGTGTTGGTAGGCATCACCATCACTCTCTAAGGCATTCAACTAGGAGAGGGCGCAACAGTGCAAGCCCATCTCCTGTCAGGAAGAAAAAGAAGAATTATGGAGTGGATGAACTTCAGGGGGAAATGAACAAAATAAATCCTCCTACTTTTTATGGTGAACACAATAAGGATGAGGATGAAGAGACATGGCTGCTAAACATGATAAAGTATTTTCAATTGCATAATTACTCTTCACAAACATAAGGTAGAATTGATATTTATCAACTCAAGGGAAAAGCATCAATGTGGTGGGACCAATATGTGCAAGTACAAAATGTTATAACACAAGTGGTAGGTTGGGAAAATCTCGAACTAACCACAAAATCATGTGCTACAACTTGGGAATCCTACACCTAATGTCACCTCGATGTAGGTCCCGCACTTCAAGGGTGGATAGGTCACTTTAGGGAGGCGATCCCGATGACCCTAGGGGGATTGAGATGGAGATGGAGGGAAATGGAAGTGAATCCCCTAGAGGTCAAGTCTAAGTGGAGTTGTGTGGAATGAACTATTGGGAAGGTCCAAGGGTTGCCAAGTGTGTTGAGTAACTTGCAAATGGGGAAATACCTGACCGAGACACAAGAAAAGACACTTTGCAATGATGTATGTTAGTTGGATCAATGAGTTAAGATTTATGTACCTATTTTGCAACAACATATAACAATATATATTAGCAATAATAATCTACTATAAGCTGATCAATAAATGCTAGAGATCAAGTAGAAAATGCAAGAGAAAGACTAGTAAATGACTAGCTAAACTCAAGATGAAAAACCAATATTCTAGCAATAAAAGATAAGGCTGTTGTAAACACTTGTATGCAACAAATTATATCATCCTTATGTCTGTGAAATTTAATGTATTACATAAATAAAAGTAGCCACTGAAATCCCCTCAAATGTTTCCAAATAGTGCGTTGGACCAAGGAGAATAAGTGTGCAAACTTGGAGCAAAATCCAATGGTTGATAATTGAGTTATTCAAGCAAATGAGTTAGGGATTTTTTGGCATCCCTACATGTTTTTTCTATTTTGAATGACAAATAACACCTCCTATAGCTGCCATCGCCTTATCCCCTAAATATCGATATTTGAGGGTGATTGTTGGGTTATGAAAAAGATATTCGATCACTCTTGTTTTACTTTTATCTTGCATTTTCATTCTTGATTCATGACTGTAAGCATGAATCAAGCATGAAAACTTTATTTCACATTATAATTCTATCTAAGGCTTGGTTTTTAAAGATCAATGGGCTTACATCTATTTCATTTTAATGTTTTTTCTAAGCATATCTTATCTCAATGAAATATTTATTTTGAGTTGCTCTTGGATTGAAAGTTATATCTCATATACTAAGTGGGTGCACCAAGAACTGATTAGCGTTAAAACTATAAGATTGCTCATTTAACATTCTTGGTAAATCAACTCCGTTTTTTTCTTTTGATTTGCATTTTGATTGTAGAATTGCATCTTATCCTAACCTTTGCAAATCGGGTATACCCATTACTTATCATGGGAGTTAAACGCACCTGGATCATACCATGTACTTCATTTTAGATGATAGGTTGAATTGACTGATCTCATTACGAGCTAGGGTCTTGAGTTATGCTCTGTACTCAAAATGTTCATTACTAGAAATGCCTAAATTTCATGACTGAAACCCTTATTGTTTATGTTATGGTTGCACTGGTGTGTTGCTATTTGGTTTTCATGGTATCAACTCAGACCTATCCCTCTTACCACTGTCATCTAAACCCACAGTTGTTCTGAGTCACTCTTGTTACAGTTTGTTCAATCCCATTTTTTCCCGCCAGAGATACGGTTTTGCGGGAAGGTTTCTAGGCAAACCATTACGAATTAGCCAAAACCCTTAAAATCCATTTCGGAAATGGGGTCATTTACCTTCATCACAGGAAGATTCGTCAAAAACAATACAATTTCAGAGATACAACTCATTATTTGGAGGGAAAAATCTCATAATTTCTTTGCGGCTGAGGTAAGTATTTTTGTTTGTTTTGCTCAGAGATCCAAGCTTGCTATTAGTTTTGATGGGTTCCAAGTTATATGCCCTTCCTTTGTTTATGAGAATGAAGTAGAATTTTCCTCTCCATCTCAATAAAAATTCCAACTCTTGCATGTCTAACCTTATTGTTCAAATACCTGTGTGTTGATCCACAAAAGACCAAGCTATCATAGATCTACTCTCTGTTGCAATTCGAAACCCCTTGGGCAAAAAAGCCACAGACTTTTTTCATGCATTGGAGGAGATTTTTAGATGTGATAAAGAATAGGAATTTCGTGCCCCTACTGTTGAGCCAATTCCTGATACGGTTCACAAACCAATTGACAAGAAATACCACATGCATAAGGAGAGTAATTCAGATTTAAAATTGGTGAACAAGAGGATTAAGCATTTTAATAAAATGATCATTAAAAAAGAAACAACCTAACAAATTCCACTATCATGAATTCAAATGCTTCTTGGTCAAATGACTGAAATAGCAAATAGCTGTTATGTTTTTTGATTTGCTTCTGTTTTGAAAATAAAATAGATTAGATTTTATTTTATTTTTATTTTTATTTTTACTATTTTAACTAGCTACAGAAACCTATAGCTTATCTTTAAAAAAAAAAATTAGTTTGAATTCAAGTCATTTTTCAATAAAAATTAGTAATTAGTTATCTAACATTGCTCTCATTTCATTTTTTCAGGACATAGTATATCTGAGGATGATCTTATTGGGTGGAGCATGCTGGACTTAATTAATTAGCCATCTCTTTTGGCTTATTTTGTAAATAAGAGTAAAACTCTCATAATTTTGAAGATTTAGTTTGATATTGAGTGGTTTTTAGACCCTCTATATTTGTAACGTTTAGATCTTTTTGGGATTTGGTTCTATCTTAGAAGATAGGATGTTTTAACTTACATGAGCTCTTTAAATACTTTGTATTTTGTAATGGAAAGGAGCTTGGTTGAGAGCAAAATATGGACGATTGATTCCAGAACTTAATGAAACAACATTCATGCATTTTGGCTTTAGCCTCTTGTTTACAATGTTGTCATTTATGTTTTGTTAATACTGCTACATATATAGATCTGATATCTTTAGATTAAATTATCTATGATGTGCAAGATTGTTATATTATAAATACCATCTATAGTTTGCTTCTCAAAATATAAATGTTGTGATCATATTTTCAGTTAGAATAATAGGGTTTATCTTTCGATTTTAATTGAAAAATGAAATGTACAAGTTACTTTCAGATTTATCTTACAATAATCATGTATAATTATGAGATCACAGGTTTATGTTTGTGTCTTCGCTTCAGTCATTAAAACCCAAACTGCCAACACATGTTCTAGATTTATTTAGAACAATCATAAGGTTCATTGCAGGTTTCCCTCTTGGACGTGGTAGTTGGACATTCTCTACCCATGCAGATGCTTGGATACACATCACTAACTCACTAACAGGTTAGCTCATTTGTATTTTTTTGTCATTTACTTATCACTGAAACTCGAATGTATGGTTCATCTTTTGACTATCCACACATTTATGTTTCATTGTATTTTTCCTGTATTAGTTTAGATTTTTAAAGGAAAAACAAAAAATATTTTTTATGTGCTTTCTTTATCTGCTTCCTAGAAGCAATCATTTTTCACATTGATTTTCATAAGTTTCGATTAAAACTTGCAGTTTGTAAATCATGTACATAAGTAAGATTTGTAAATCTTCTGCTT
>JZKD02S1450129.1:20885-32694 GCA_000966675.3 Picea glauca
TCTAAGCATGTAGTTCATCAGGCTATGGTCTAGTGACTTGGAGTAATTGTGTTAGCTTTTGGAGTTACTCCAAAAGCGTTTACCCCATGCTTGGGGATGCTTCATGTGATGGTGCATTGATTACACATACACATTGGAGATAGATTACTCATGGATTGCTTGCTAAGTTGCACAACACACAGAAATGGGTACAAGCTTCCAATACAAAAATGCATAGGTAATGTGACCCCAAAAAATTTGGAAATGCGGAAACACGATATTACTATATATATATTGTGTTATATATATAACACATTATATTAAAACTTTGAAAGATAAGATAAGATAAGATTGACTACCACAAAGGTAGTCAATGGGACAGAAAACTACAACAAGCATGAGTACAATGTGGGAGTGCAAACGCAACTCCTAGGTAATGCTGAAAATAGCATAAAGAAAGAAACCTAAAGTACAGTGATCCAAAATATAAGTGAGTATGCCCAACTCAAAAATCTGTAAAAAGAGAGGTGGAGTGAGAGAGAGGTCTAGCGAGGTCTCACGAATCTGATGGTTGAGGGTGAAGGGGGCAAATTGGGCTATGTCCCGTTGTCGGAGTCCTCGGGGCCTATCGGGGGTCCGACTGTATGATCCAAGGGGGGATGTAGGATAGAGGGATACTCCTAGCATCCAAGGCCGAAAGGAAGAAACTCTGTATAGATCTCTGGTAGTTCATCTGAATCTGTGAGGTAACAGACGAGAGGCGCCATGTTTTGTTTCTTTCTAAAGCTAGTCCCTTTAACTCTCTGAGAGTGTACAGACTGATGTATAGTTCGACACCTCCAAACCGGTCTCGATGATAACAATTTGTCTCCCCGACGAGGAGGATGAGGAGAGACTCAAGGTCTCATCAATCTACTATCCAATATACTTTGAGACTCTACCTATCATTTGTTTCTCCAATCTAATGGGTCAGCCAAAAATTATGATGTGATCGCCCTGGTCATCACAGGGCGGGGCGTGGTATGCAGTAACTGAGATCTATGGCTAAGGATCTCCCTGATAAAGAGGGCTAGACATCGTTGGTCCTGGTACCGAAAGAAAGTAGAGAGTGAACCCCCTGAATCCCTACAGAGGCAATGGTAGCGTCCTCTGATCTCATAGTATATAGGGCACCTAAAGATGAGGTGCATCTCTATCTCTAGTTCCTGTAAGTGGCACATCTGGAAAACCCTATCATACCATGGTATATGGTGGTACGTCTCAATCTGGAGTTGATGAGATCCGACCTGAAGTTGTCCTAAAGGGATCCTGAGTGAGTGCATCCAATGTCTGCATGTATAGGAGGGGCGGATGATGATACCATCCTGTAGCTCCAGAAAGTGCTCTAGGTAGAAGGACATCTTCGAGCCCAGGCTCATTGAAGGCGAGGTCCAGGTGACCTGAATGTACAATCTATAGATGTCTTCTTTGATAGCTTGGTTCAGAACCTATCTAGTCTTCAAGAGGTGACACGATGCATCAAGGGAGAAACTGAATGAGGGGAGGTGCTCTGGGGAGATAATCAATGACTAGAGAAGTCAAGATGCCTCTGAGTACCAACCACGTGAAGGGCCTGGGGGGGTCCAAAGCAAGAGCCTCCGAGGAGCAAAGAGCGAGGTAGGGGTATTGTTCTCTCCTGATGGTAGAGTCTCTAAAATATCTAATTCTATGAAGGAAAGAGATCAGGCAAAAAATGAGCTTGAGGCGAAAAGGATGGATGTCGAACTCTGCCGAAATAATGGGATGCGGAACTATCCACTTGCAGCGGATGATACGCCTGAGTAGGGATTGAATCCCCTCCAACCTGGCCTAGTCAGTCTGTAAAAAGCTTGGCCCCCAGATCTCAGAGACATATAAAACTATGGGTCTGATAATCGCCTCCATAAGGTAGAGTTTGGACAAGATGTCCTAAGATTGACCCAGAAAGCACTATCCCTCGATGAGAGCCAGGGAACCGTACCCTTTACTAAGCCGAGGTTGAAGGGCCTGCCGCATACCAAAACAAAGAAAGTATTATGACTAAATGAGCAAGAGCATTTAAATGAGACCAACATAAGCGACAAGTGACACATCACAATTTACTAGCAAACCATCACTATATTATTTCTTATAGATGATTACATAATACAAGCAACAATATCCGAAAATAGCCTTTATAAATGAGGCTATATATCCAAAAGCATCATTTTCATATGAGGCTACAATGTTGCATGTATCGAACGTAGAAATACAACACAAGCTACGCTAGTAAAGCCTAATAGTCACCACCGACATCTTCATCATCATCATGAAAAATAGAACAAGATGCAAGTTCATTGGTTGATTGTGGAGTGGAAGAAGTATTTCCAATTCCACTTCTAGGTTCCTTAAGATTCAGTGCATCAAGAGAGAAGTCCAAGTAAGAGGATTCTAGATCCACATCCTAATCTTTCGAAGGCCCACTATTATATTATGGACCCGTACGATATGTATGCAAGGCGAAGGTTGGAATGCACATAAACAAGATCCTCAGCCTTTTACAAGCCCAACTTGTTGCACTTCACTAAATGAATAAAACCATAGGTGCTCCAATTACTTTATGCTAATGAAGAGCTTGTAAAGAATACGAATGACAAGGATTGCAAATGTACACAATTTGCTCCATGACAAATCCACCATCTAATCGAATTCATGGTGCTCCTCTCATCCAAAGTTGATGTCTGAATAATCATCCAAACAACAACAAAAGTCGCAAATTCTTCCATCACCTCCCTGTGTAGATGAGCTGAAATATTCTCTTAAGGGCTCTTTTCACTCCATCAACACCTCCCTATCCTTATGTGGTACCTTTCTCTTCCTGTTGTTTCAAGCAATGAGGTCTTCATCAAAAAATGTTAGGTTCAAGGCATGTGCTAAAGTGTAAGGAGGCCATCAAAACAAGATATAAGGATGAGGAGCCCAAGCATTTGCATATTTGGGATATTATTGATGAGTGTTGGGATAGGTAATTACATTCCCCCTTACTTGTTGTTGGGTACTTTTTAAGCCCAGCATGTTTTTATGATAAGACAAGATTTAATGAGGATGGGGAGGTTGGTAGAGAGTTTATGATGTACATTAAAAAAGGTGTTTCCCTGAACAAGAAATCCAAAGCCATGTCATTGCCAAACTATAGGACTATAGGGCACTCGCAGAATTGTTTGCCTATACTAGTGTTATACACGAAAGGACTAAAACGTTGCCAAGTACCCTTGAAGGCTTGATCAATTCATTAAATTTTCTTTATTTTGTTTGTTTTATTAAATTTATTATATTTTTATCATTCTCAATCTTGACTCTTGAACCCTTGTCACTTGCTAGGTCTTTGGTGGCAAACCTTTGGAAGTGATATGATAGATCTTGAGAGAGTTTCGTTCAAATCTTAAACCATACCTATGATGCTTCAAGTTGTGAACACAATTGGAGCATGTTTGAGAAAATACATTCTAGGAAGCACAACCAATTAATAGAAAAGCATTTAAATGACCCTGTATTTGTCCATTACAATCTTCGATTTGGCAACATGCAAATAAAAGGTGCAACATTAAGAAACACAAGACTTGGCTCAGTTTATCTAAGGCTTAAGCATTTGTATATGAAGGTTTGATTTAAACTTTGAAGTTTAATTCACATTTCAATGTTTCAGGATGATGACAAGTTTGGATCATTCAATAATTGACCTCGAAGCACTAGGTCCTACATCAGATTGGCTTCAATTGAAGAAGGTGTTGATGTTTTGGTAGTTGTGGGAGGTATTAACCTCCATATGTAACCTTTGACTAGAATAGAATATTCCAAAAGCAAGAGAAACCCTTAAGATGTGTGAAAACCCTAGAAGACATGTCGGCTTAGCAAAATATATAATATTAAGGTATTATCCTCCGAGAAGACAAGTCGACCTCACAGGAAAAAGACAAACAGAAAATATAATTACCAGAAAGTCAGGTCGACCCAGCCAGAAAAGTCACTGGACATATTAATATAAATAGAGGACGTCTTGGCTCATTTGTTCACTCACACTCACTCGGGAAACCAAAAACAGTGTGCAAGTTTGGAGGAGGAGGAGCAGCAGCTGCAGTTTCTCTTGTTCAGTTTTTATGGTACTTTCTCTTGTGAGCTACCCTTGGAGAAGGTGTGCTCTATTGGTCATCTGTTGGTTCTGGTGTGGCTTCTCGGAATCATTCTTTCTATCAAAAGTTAAGGTGCTCGGGTGTGGCTTTTGTGCCTATGGTTGGGTGACAATGGTGTAGCATTGTCTATGGTTAAACGAGCACAATATTCTAACAGAAGGCTCCTCTTTTTCGCCTTGAGGACTTGGAAAATCTTGAGGGCCTTGAGGAGCCATTTAGTATTTATTTAACTTTTATAAGCATATGTTGCCAAGTATCCTTGAAGGCTTGATTAATTCATTAATTTTTCTTTATTTAGTTTGTTTTGTTGAATTTTATTATCTTTTTATCATCTTCGATCTTGACTCTTGAACCCCTACCATTTGCTAGGTCTTTGGTGGAAAAACTTTGGCAGTGATATGACAAATCTCGAGATTTTCCATTTGAATCCTAAATGAGACCTGTCATGCTTCAAATTGTGAGCACAATTGCAACATGTTTGAGAAAATATATTCTAGGAAGTGCAACCAATTAACAATAAAGCATTTAAATGACCATGTATTTGTCCATTACAATCTTTGACTTTGCAATAGGCAAATAAAAGGTGACACACTAGTATAAGACAAGTGTGATCCCAATTTATTCCCAATCCGATTTGAACTCTTCAACTCTTTGCCTTGCCGATTTTTGTCAATTCCAAGTCTGGTGACTTTGGATGCATGTGTAGGTGCCAAGAGGACTTGCCAATGTATATGCTAGCTGGCTGTGCATCTTTGGTGGAGAGAACAACTTTGGTTAGGAGTGACTCCTAGCTTGGAAGAGTTGGTGGCTAGGGTTTTCTAATGGTTTCCCTAGCTAGGGTTCGGAGAGCTTATCTTGTACCAGCTTGTATTGAGTTGTTGGTATGTACATGTACTTGTATATATATATATATATCGTGTTCCAACTTCCACCTGTCGTGCACTTGCAGATTTGAATTTCAGCTTAAGTTATCTTCATGATTGACTAGATTCTAGCACTGGTTATGCATGTTGATTTTGACATAACATTGAGCTGAATTTGTTAAGTGATTTAACACGATATCTAGAAGGTAAAGGAGAAGATTTACTGCTGTAAGAAGTCATTTTCAAATCTATTATATGCTTATAAAGAGTACCACAAGGGTTGAAACTTTGTGGTATTGAAGCACACTTGTTTTGGTGTTTCTTTTCTTGGGTCACCTTATGAATTGGGTTGAAGTGAAGTGAAGTATTTGCTGCTGATAAAGAGTACCACAAGGGTTGAAACTTTGTGGTATTGAAGCACACTTGTTTTGGTGTTTCTTTTCTTGGGTCACCTTATGAATTGGGTTGAAGTGAAGTGAAGTATTTGCTGCTGTAAATTAATAATTCAGATTCAGCCCTAAGGCTGAAAGTTCACAGGAAATAGATCCAGCGAACCTCAAGGTTGAGGTGAAATTTCTGAATTTACGTTAATTGCCCATTCTGAGAAAATTCTACATGGTGTCCGGGCACTTCAGAGATTTATACAAGTGATTCTGATGATGACCTATGTTCAAACCCTGGCAAGCATGCTCCCTCTCTACCTAGGGTTGTCCAGGTGGCTATTAATATTGATGTAGCATTCAGGAAATTATTGAGATTACAACATGTGTCATTCTTTTGCTTAAGTGCAAGAGGGCAGAATGAGTTATTTCCAAGTTTACCATTTGTTAAAAAGACAAGTTACCATTTTTTTAAAGTATACATAAACACAATAGGAGATATCATATAGGATCATCAAGTATTATTAAGTGTTATCAAATATTGTGAAACTATTTTCAAAATACGAAATAGGTTCACATCATGATACTTAAAATCTTCAAAACAAAATAAAAGTTGTATGAATGGTTAGTTATGTCAATGAGATTACGCAGTTCTTCCAGCAATATCCATTTATTTAAGGAATAAGTTGCAAGACCATTAGGACACTTCCTTATTGTCTTTTAGATGGTACTGTAGTTTGCAGCAAATATTGATGAATACTTAGAGATGGCACTCAAAACTCTATGAGAACATAAGTTGCAAGCCAAGACAATAAAATGTGTGTTTGCAAAATAGTTCCTTTTGTACTTGGACTTTGCGGATGATGGAGATGAACTATGTATAGACCTTGAAAGGACTAAGGATATTATAAACTTTCCACCTCCTTAGAATTCAAGTTATTTAATTAGATTAAGGAGCTTCAGGATCTAGCCAACTACTGTGGGAAATTTGTGAAGCTCTCAAACATCGCAGTACCCCTTATTGCATTAGCTATAAGAAGCACAGCAAATCATTGGATTGCAACTCAAGAATGGGCGTTTGAAGCCTTGAAGCACAAGATTGTAATACATAAGTTTTAGATTTGACAAGCCTCCAATTCACTTTTGGGGTTAAAATTTATGCTTCCAAATATGCTATGGGAACAATGTTAATGCAACAAGGAAGACGCATAAATTTATTATTTAGAAACTTTTGTTGATGCCTTGTAAATTACCCCACCTATGACAAGGAATTATATATCGTTGTCTAAGGGGTAAAACACCAGAGACAATATGATCATTAATTATCTTTATAAATAATACATGTGAATTTCCTTCATTGAATATGTTTATAAATCAATACATTTGAATTTTCTTCATTTGCTCTGTGCAGTTAACAAATTAATTATTTTAAGCTTTAATATTTAATTCTGCACACTGTCCATAATTTTTAAATATATCTTTTGCCATCCCCATTGGAAATTGAGGAATACCTTTTGGCTGTTCCAAAACTCGTCCCATGTTCATTTGTCCCCGATACTAGGTGCAACATCATTCAAACACAACATAATTCGAACGGCATGAAGCTATAGCTGCATAGCAGACCAGAAAATTAGAAGCTAAAGAGATAGATCTATGGTCATGTTATCCATCGTCGGCAATGCTCTTATTTGCAAAGGAGGATATCAGACGTTATGAAAGACAATAACAAGAATCGAACATGAACCCGGCACAAGTAGGAAAGAGTAGATCTAAGCGCCTTTTGGGAACCAGAGCTACAGCAAGTAAACTTCCTCCACAAAGAAACTGGAAGGGAAGAAACTGGACACGTTACTCAATTCTCGTTTGGATCTTCTCTGCATTAGCCTTCTTATAGTAGTTCTCAGCACCTTCATCTAACCCATACCGGTGTTCTTATGTTCTAGTTTCAACATCATTGATTAGAGACCGAACCTTTATAAACAATTAAGTGTTGCACTTTAACATAAAATTGGATGCATAGAGGCATTTCTATATCTGTAGAGGCGAACTCTTCACTTGTAGAGGCAAACTCTCCACATTGATATATTTGTAGAACCCAACTCTCCACTTGTCTAATAACTACCAACTAAGAGATGAGCTTGCTGATTCATATCAGAAACAGACCAATAGTATGTTATAAGAATGTAAATGTGCTCGGACTAGTAGCAAGTGCCAAAGAGCATTCACTGCGTCCAACTAGTTGTATTCTTCTGGAGTCGTATGTAAGAGATTTGAGTCATCCTACACCTGCCGGGTGAAGAGGTATGTTTTTAGGGAAACAAGAAGCTTTCACATCTTGATCACCAATGTCTAGGTTTCATACCCAAACAGTTAGTATCACAGAAGTATTATAATAAGGGCAGACTCACCCTGGGTACAAGAAGAACTAACTGACCTACATGCAGAGCTATTAAAACTCTCAACCTAAAAATGAAAATCTAGGATGGGTTTAAAAATACTTTATTTCAAGTAATAACGTTGCAAAATGCTCAACAGTTTGCGTTCAATGTACAGTTGAATGCATATGTGGCGAAGTCTCCTGCTCCCTGTACCTGGGTACAAATAACATCAGCCATGATTGTCCGTGCACAATATGATTGCGGAGATCATTAATTATTGGAAAATGCCATCACTAACAATGGGCAAACCCCACTCCATCGTAGCTCCAGCTACACTGAGCCAGAGAATTGCAACCATGGGCTTTGGGCAGCTCTCCCGATCATTGCTGAAAAAAGGTTTAATTGATGTACCATTTCACTACAAAATAATGCTCATTCTCAGTGCAGAAACATTAAGCTGTTATACACAACAAACAGCATTGCCATATCGGACCACATGGTGGGCTTAGCATGAGTCGCTTTATCTTTATGGGCAGAAAAGGCAAACGGCATATGAATTGCTCACAGTCACTGCTGATAGCTCGAGGGGGCTGTAATTGGGATAAATGAATGACTTTACTCTAACAGAAAACCATAAATGTGGCAACAGACAGAGCACAATTTAGGCATTTTTTCCTCTATTCTCTTCCCATTTCTAGGTTTTCTTCCAAAACTGTTCTGCAACCTTCCAATCTAATGCATTTTCTACTACACTGAGCACAGTTTTTCCACATCTTTATTTCCTAGAATATCAGATCTAAGTTACATCTAGTTTTGCTTCTTTTGGAACCAGGACGAGCATTCAAGTCGCTTCAGAAGACAGAACCAAAGCACAAACCGTAGACTAGTACAGTCCACAAGCACAACAAGACTGTTATTGCCTCTTAGGATGAAGCAAAGCAAGACTGGCAAAACGTACAGCAATGGAATCGAAGGCAAAGTCAAAATGCTCAAACACAAACCTACCTGCAAGGCAAAAGGTCCTTTCCAGGCGCAACAGAATCAAGACACTGAGAACCAGCCACTTGAACGCCATTCCCTGCATTTCTGAGGTTAAATGTCCAAAAAGAAAAGCTCAACGCTACACTGGCTGAGCTCAAACTTAAGCACACTAAATCCTCGTATCCAAACTGCTCGAAAAAATGCCAATGCCGATGCCTAAAAGCTTTACAGTTTCTTCCCCTTCCTCTTCCATCGCCTAAAGATCATTACATTTCACCGTCAACGGGCGTCCTGCACTGCAAACCAAACCGCATTTTCTCTGCTTCGAAGACAAAAGCGCTCTGAGTGCCAAAAGACTGACCATGCGAAAGCACTCCCGTCCAGAAAGCCCAACAAAAATTCCAGAAGCGTGATTAAAGAAGATCGGCTGTAAATAATAAAGTTAAAACCGACTACGTATGCATAGTGGAGTACTTGTTACACGTTCCCCCGTTGTATACACCTTTCACTGTTGCCGATATTTTGTCCGGAGGCATTTTTCTGTCCGTTTAGACCAATCCCATACGTTGCTGGAAAGCAAACATGCGGCCAGGCTTGTCAACGTCCGCTGCCCTTGAGACTTTCTTTTCAAAAAAATAGTGTGCAACGGTCCAGGAATCTGACAAACCCATCATCCAGTGTGCTTATTGGTCCAGACGGACAAGCTTTTGAAGGTTTGGAAGCCTACAAAATGTGTGCCGTGTGCTGTGGTTTGCTCTCGGCAGGATTCGAAACCGGGACAGGAACCCCGTGAAACTACGAGAAGTTCTACTCCACCGTAACAGTCGTTTTCGCGGTGGGCCATGTGAGAGCTCCCTGCGTAGCATTTATATCAATATTCGCGTCCAATTATCCCGTATAGCCGTTTGTGTCTTGTCTCGGTCCGACGAGACAGCTTAGTGCGCTGAATCATTACATTACTTTAGTGTTACACAATTGTTACAACCGCCCTATGAAAATAATTTAACAAACATGAATAAATATATATATATAAGGTTGAGAAGTATGATACTTGACAAACGATTTGAACTTTCTCCTGACGCGACGCCACGTCACAGGTTGAGAATCAAGTAAATTACAATTTTGGATTTTATTAAAATTAAATTAAAATTATTAATGATTTGAGTGCCTATGTTTTTACAATTGATCATAATTGTTGAAGAATTTATGGAACAATCTATTATTTTCTAATCACTAAGCTTTCATTGTATGTGATGATGAAGAAGTGTTCATTCGAAACGTTAACCTTTAAAAACCTATTTATACGAGAAATTTTTCAATAATTTTGAATGATTGTTTATACAGTCGATTAAAGTAGGGTATTGTTATGAAGTCGCACATTTTTAACAATTTGGTTTGATTCAAAATTTACTCACGAAGCATCATTCTATCATGAATGGAACTTGTATCATGGTGAAACTTTACTCGTGTATAAAATTTATGATGGATTCTTACCAAATTTTTAATTGTAAAGAGGGTTTTTTTATTTGAGGTTTGTTTACTATCATTATTATTGCTTGTACTAGGGTTTTAAGTTTCTCGGATGATATGTTCTCCACTTGTGACAAAACTCTAATCGAATTTTCAATGATCTAATTCAATTCATAATCGGATGATATGTTCTCCACTTGTGACAAAACTCTAATCGAATTTTCAATGATCTAATTCAATTCATAATTGAAAAAACTTGTGAAGCATCTTTCTATTCTTATCAAAAACTCTAGAAAGAGAGTCATTTTACTTTAGATTTGCTTGTTGTTGTTATTATTGTTTGTACTAGGGTTTAAGTTTCTCTGATGATATGTTCTCCACTTGTTTTCATGCTTGTGATAGTGCATGTGCTTGTGAAAGCTATTGAGGCAACCCCTAAGCAACCTTGGGAGAATAGATACCCCTCACTCAAGCCTATGAAGGAGCTTGAGTAGTTGAACGTTGCAAGTTGACTTCTCTTCATTGAAAATATTTTCATATTGGGAAGGTGTGTGCTTGTCACATCTTGATACGAGGAGCCTTTGTAAAAAAAAATGAAATTGTCAAATTCATGTGAAAAAAAAAGTCAATAATGTCTCACACTCTAAAGTTAGATGTAGTTGGTGTGCTTGGATAGGCGGTGCAAAGAATGAAAACCTAAGAAGTGAAAATGAAAAGTAGTAATTGAACATGGTTGGTGTATGTGGATACACGACACAAAGAATGAAACCTAAGAAGTGAAAATGAAAAGCAGAATTTGAGGGGGAAACTCAAGAAACAAACCATCAATTATTTTGTAACTAAATTGTTAGTAAACTTTCATCATACCTCTCCATGTTTATGATGATGAGTCAAATTTCATCCATTCACATTAATTATTATATTAAGAAGGCTAAACATTCCACGTTTTTGACATTTTCTGGTTTGTCATCACAAAAATTCAATCARAAATCTTTTGCCAACATTCAAAAATGATTACCCACAAGGGTGTAGACCGATTGGCAAGTGTCGTGTAAATGGAAGGAAATATGTAAAGGAGGTCTCAAGTTCGATTCTTTACTTGTGCTCCATGCTTACGGACTGTGTGGCGTACTTGGGGTTATAGTGGTAGCAGACAAATATCGACCCCGTATCACGCGAGTTCTCTTATTGATATTTTGAGCAATCTTAAAAAAAAACAAATTATAATGCATTTAAACTACAACAAAAAAATTTGCCCATAACAAAAAAATATTAACTTTATGAATATTACTAAACTATAATATTATAAATTTATTATTATTTTCTTTGTAAACAAAAATAATTTAACAAGTAGCTTGAACCCAACTTAATCTCACATCTAAAGAGACAAAATAACAACAACTACATCTAAAAAGTCTAAAAAACAAGATAACAACAAACACTTCAAAAATATTCTTTGTGATATTATTAGGAAATGCATTAATATTACTTTATATTAAAGTGTAAAGTTAAAAAAAAAATTATAATACATTAAAAAACATTCCAATTATATATATATATATATATATATA
>JZKD02S1450129.1:42085-61576 GCA_000966675.3 Picea glauca
CCCAAATGAACCTGTCCAAAATCACCTTGAACATAATCTAGAAAATGTTTCCTATGGGGTGTGGCATGAAATGAAGCCCCTAAATCTACTACCCAAGACTCAGAAATATTATCCAGAGAAAGAATCAAATCATCTTGTAACACATCACCTGTTACATTTGCTTCCTGATTTCTCTCATGTTGTCCATTTCTTTGTTTCTTTGGAGCTTTGCAGTCTTTCTTCAGATGTCCTTTCTTCCCACAATTCCAACACTCTATCTTTCCAAGTCTAGATTTGGATCTGCCCTTCCTAGAATTCCCGTTGTTCCCTAGGCCCTTTCCTCTATCCTTTTGTCTTCCCCTACTCTTCATGTTCAACGCATTACCTTATGTCTCACATGTGCTTTTTTGTCGCATTTCCTCACTAAGGATAACACCAACAACATCATCAAATTTTAAAGTATTTGAACCAGAGACAAAGTTACTTACATCCATGACCAAGCTGTTCCATCTTTCTAGCAATGAGCACAAGATTAGAAGATCCCTAACCTCATCATCAAAGTCCACTTTTACAGAACTTAGTTGATCAGTAACCGTATTAAAATCATTTAAATGATCTGCAACAGACCCACCTTTTGACATCTTCATATTAAATAATCTCTTCATTAGAAATAACTTATTAGACGCCGAAGGTTTTTCATACAATTTAGCCAATGCGTCCATCAAATCCTTCGTTGCCTTTTCTTTCGAAATATTGAAAGCCACTGATGCTGCTAGGATCAACCGTATCATTCCTAGAGCCTTTCTGTCAAGAATATCCCATTCTTCATCCTTCATAGCCGTCGACTTCTTTGCTACTCCACCCAATGGTAGGAATAGATCCTTTTGATATAAATAATCTTCCATCTGCATCTTCCATAACTGGTAGTTTTGGCAGTTAAATTTTTCGACCCTAAACTTTCCATCTTCCGACATTGCTCCAACTCGAACTAGGAACCCTCCTTTCCTACGAGTTACCTTTCCCTCTGATGCCAGTTGTTAGAAAAACAGGACTGTGGAGTAATAAATTAAAACAAATGCAGAAATAAAATACAGAAGATACACAATACAATAGAGACACAGATATACGTGGTTCACCCAGTGTGGGTTACATCCAGCAAAGAAATTGCCAGGTCCTTCCTTTATTATTATCCAACAAATGAAGGGATACAACCTACAACAAACCCAATGTAGCTTCCTCTTCTTTCTCTTATAGTCTCTTATCTCATAATACAATATTCGCTATGATGCATAGCCGCAATACATTTCCCTCATAAGAGATGGTTGCCTTCTAGGGAAAAAAACCCTAACATAACTTCTACCATTAGATATGCGACCTTATAATGAACGGTCTAGATTTACAATGAAATTACAATATACTTTTAATTTTACAAGGCTATCCCCCTAAACCCCGCAGAGGGGGTAACCCCCCTCTACACTCCCCCGCATGGAAGAGTGTACATACTTCTGGGGTGTAAATACTTCATGGGGTATAAACATGGCTGGAAACCAAATACCTCTAAATCAGGAAGATAATCAGGCTCCACAACCAACAAAAAGAGGGGAAGAAGACTGCCTCCCAGCTGAGCTGAGTGTTCATCCAGCCGTTGAGAGGTCTACGATGCTTACTAATTGGTCAGAACCTGTCGGGACTACCAATAGAGGAAGTGGGAGACGAAAGGGAAGGAAAAAGGCATCAGGTTCTCACGTTAAGAGTCACATCCAGCAGTTAGAGCGGGCCCAACTTGCCATAGCCGAACTCTACCAAGAAAATAGAGAGTTGCAGAGCCAGTTGGTGGTGAAGAACCGGGAGACATCGACGTCGCAGGATCGCGAAGGAAGCACAATTTGACTCCAGAGACAGCTTCGGGAAGCACAAGATATAATTTTGCAGTTGCGTGAGGCGCGAAGGATGACACCGAAAGAGGAAAATAAAACATTGCAGGGCGTGAGGAGTAGTTCGGGAGAAGGTCCATGTGCAGGAGATATATAATGGGCGGGCTCTTGCTTTGCGTTCTCCGAAGTGACGCTTGACAATTTTCTCTTTTTTTGTAAGGGTTTTTATATTCCTATTGTGACCGGACCGGTTAGTCAAGACGTCGGTGGTGTCTATTCATATGTAACTCGAGCTTGGCGGGAGCTTTAATTATATGAAAAAAAAAATTGAAAGTGTTTTAAATGTATCATGTTCCCCTTTTGTATGTAAATTTACCGTGTTTTCTTATATAAGCTTTCGTGCAAAATATGGGATTTATAATTGTTATTATTTTGATTTGCCTTGTAAGTTTGTTGATATGTTCCCTTTAAAACTTATGATGTTGATTGATGTTGACGTGGCATTATTAACTTGGGGTTATTAAAATATTTAAAACATAAAATTTAGCACTTAGCTAGTGGGTAAGGATTGCACTTGGGGACTTCTCTCACGTTGAAAGCACTATGATCGTCGATTCTTGGATGGCATCGGGGATCAGCATTAAAATGGAAAATTAATGTGTAGTTTTCTTTGTGGATTATCATTTTGTAAATTTTTGACACTAAAATCGTATCAGGAGTTGGGGATTGGCGATACCACTCCTCTCTTTGCGTGACGCTTACTCTTTTCATTTTTCTGCTGAAGCCGAACAGATCAGTCTTCGGCGATATTCCTATCGAAGCTCATTCACAGAAAAGATAGACTTTCGTCTGCTGGCACTGATGAGGATCGACGCTCGGCTATTTTGAACTTCTCAAGCAATTTTCGTCACCTTTACCCTTTACCGATCCTGAACTTCCTAAGCGTGTTGGGGAAAGCTTTAGATTATCGATTCCCTAAGTAGTTGTTAAGTCCCATTTAAAGTTAAGATGATTCTTTGTTGTATGTTCAAGTGGACTTTAAACAATTCAAACATGAAACATAAAAGATAAGCGCAGGCATCAGTTTCATACTGAAGTGAAAACAGACAGTGCAAAGGATCAAGTGGTACCCAAAAAGTAGAAATGGATAGACTTTTTAGGGTGTGTTGAGTGCTCAACAAATGGCAATTCACTAGGCGAAAGGAGAGTCTTTGTTCCTCCTCCAAGGCTCGACTGATACGAAAGCTGATGGAGAATCTTGGCTGGTCTTAAATCGGAACCTCTTAACCTTTGCTTTTGATGTCCTTTGGTTGATGCTTCTGGGTCTGCCTGTGGGGTTTTAACCCCTTTCCTCCTTTGTTTCCTTTGACCCTAACTCATGCCCCCTTTTTACAAAAGTCTAACAAGGTATTCACTGATATGAAGCCTTTAATTACCTCTACTTACCTACTTCGATGTCGCTCCGCTTCCAGTGAGCGTCCATAACCCCGACAGAGTCACCCTGACATCACAGACCTTGCTCCGCTACCAGTGAGCGTTCATAGCCCCAGTGGAGATATCTACATACCCTCTCCTATTGTTCACTCTTTTGATATTATCAACTTTATTTCAGCATGATGCACTGAGTGAGTGGGAGAGGAGGATGTTTGTTTATTTGCAAAGTGAGAGGATTAAGGTGGATGCTTCACTAGCTCTGTCTTCTAGGTTCATGTAGTCCTTTCCATCTTTCCTTCTTTCCCTTGAGGTCTTACCGAACCACAAAGTAGACATTCCTGACATTTCTCCGAAGTTGTTCATTTGCTTAGGTTGGATAGAGGATTCCTCAAAGTAATTGCAAGTTCTCCAATGCTTTTGGTGTTTGTAAGTGAGCGATGAGTTAGAAACAGGGTTTGCTACGTTGCATGATTTTAAGGCCAACCATTGTTTTGCCGGACATACCTTCAAAAGCATAGAAAACCAGAAATAAAAGAAACAACAAAAGAAGTATTTCACAATTGTGACGATACTCAACATAAAACACACATATTTTTATTTATTTTTTAATTGGAAGTATTGTTTTAGGGCTTGGCCATTTACTGGGAGGACATCAGGTTCCCCCTTCAAATTCTGCAATCGATAAGTGCCCGCCCCGATCTTCTCAGCCACCTGGAAAGGTCCAAGCCATAGATTCTGAAATTTAGAATGTTTCCCTTTTGGTTCATTTGCTCTATCCCACTTTAGGACTAAGTCTCCTACTTCAAAGTTCTTTTCTTTAGCCTTATTCTTATCGAACCATCTTTTCACTATCTGTTGGTGAGCTAGGAATTTTGAATTAGCCTTTTCTCTCTCTTCTTCCAACATGCGAAGAGTGTTAATTCTTTGTGACGCCAATTGTGCCCCTCTACCTCGGCCACAGTCTCTGCGCTGACCTCTCGGTCTTAACGGATCGTTCTAATTTCACCTTCGAGCCGAAGTGGCTCTTTCGATTCCTCACTAGAATCTCTGTTAAAAACCTGATTCACATGTCCTTCCTTTTCCCCTGTCATGACTTCTACGCATACTTGATCTCTCCCTAACAAAAAATTCGGGTTTCGGGGTTTCGGAGTTCCCGTTGTCGAGAACCTCAATCTTCTCGATCACCCGATCTCTGATATCCCGAAATGCTGAAATAGATTCAACAGTGGTTAGTCCCCATGGCTACCTTCTGGTCCATGTGACCACCTTTCCATATGACCGCAATCTTATGTCTTTCGTGATTTCTGGCTTTCAAATGCTGAAACACATAGACCCTTTGTCCTCAGGATTCCCGATCCTCTGAATCCCGATTTCCCGAAATGGTTTCCCTTTCGGTATTTTTCTTCGAAAACCTATATTATTGCCACGCATCCCCTCGAGATGGACGATCCTCGTTGTTTCGTGATTTCGGGTTTTGAAAAACTGAAATGCCTATGGGTTCTTTCCCTTGGAACTCCTGAAGTTTCGATTCCCGACCTCCTATATGATGAAATGACGTCAGTTGACCCCACAACAGAGCTTTCCACCTTATCGGGGTTTTAGACTTCGCAGTTCTAAAATGCGCGTGCTTCCTGTCTTCAGGATTCGCAAAACGTCGAATCCCGAAATGCCGATGGACTCTCCTATCAAGATTTTTCCCGAATTCTCGAATTTCTGCCACACGTCCTCCTATGCTGGACGGTCCTTGATCATTTCACGATTTCGCGAAATCAAATGCCAATGTCTTCCTGTCCTCTTGAACCCTGAAATCCCGACATGCCAAATGTCGATGGATTCTTGATCGTCACCACGTGTCTCAACTGACGGACGATCCTAATTCAGTTTCGGGATTTCGCGACTTGCGATTCCCCGGTGTCACAGTTTCTTTGTCAGCTCAAAACCCCGGTAACCGAAATACCGACGGGTTCTTGATCTCCGCCACGTGTCTCAACAGATGGACGGTCTAGATCAAGATCGATATTTTCACTACGAAGTGACCTGATCTCCTGTCCTCGAGACTTTCGATACCTCGAATTCAGAAACCCCGATATCCCGACGTCTTTCGGGACCTTCACTCGGCTTGTGAGAGTTTAACCCTCATGCAACTCCTGTAAAATCCCACGACTGACGGGTATCTAAGTGAGGATCCGACGACTCGTGATCTCCTAAGCTTGAACCCTGGAAACAGTAGTAACCTCCTTGCTTTTCTGTCAGATCAGACAGCTGGTGGGATTTCACAAATTCTCTACGAAGAATTTTGACCATCCGTCTCTTCCCTTCGACGACTTCCCAGGTTCGAATCCTTCTGAGGTTTTCCACAACTTTAAGTCTTTCAGAATCTCCTGCACACACTCCTTGTGGCAAACCTTCAAACACTTCAGTGTTGAACACCTTTGACTCTGCGCACTCCTTGCAACAACAGTCCTTAAATAGTTTCTTAGGTTTCAAACCCTGGATTCAAGCTTGGTTTGTGCACACCTTGCACGACTCCTGCGTCAAATTTGCCCTTCAGAGGAAATGAGAACAAAAGTTGTCCTATCTGAGAATTCCAAAGACAAATTTCTGAATTCTTTGTCAACGCACACCTTGTGGACAATTCAATTGCACTCCTTGCTCAGATAGAGAAACAATTGAAACTCATTCCTTACTCTCCCTCTCTCAGACTTCAAACATTTAACAAGAAATCATTCATACATAGCATAAAACCAAATGTATAACAGAAAGAGTAAAACCATGAACATACCATTCAACATACACATGCAAGAAACAAATACAACGCCATGAATCTGAATTAAGACTTCTTCTATTAACTCAAATCTCTGTACATGGGTGTTTTTCAAAAACAGTTTCTCTGTTCCAGCTTTGTATGCTCTTCTCTTGGTGATGTTCTTCACTATCCTACAATTACACAATGAGGGTGTCTATATCCGTTTTCCCTCCACTCCTAAAACTGTCTAATCTGAGAATTCAAAGCTACCTACTAACATAAATGCCTTCTTAGTCCTTTAGACGAGATCGGGTCGCTCAAGGTCTGATTACAATCTATAAGTACGCCTCTCCTTAACTATTACATTTATGTTTGGCGCATCCATCCTCAAAAGTTTTTAAACAATTTATCATGTGTCCAAAATGCATTGGCACTTGCCCCGCGCTTGCTTGACGTTGGAGATGCTCCTGCATCACTTTGTTGCATGGCCGATGAAGGTTCTTCGTTGGAATCGTGGGCTAGTTGAAGAGACAGAAGATAGAGCCCATTTGGGAGGATGGATTCTTGCTTGTAAACCAAAAAGTATGGGGAATTTCTTATAGCTTCTTTGGGTGTGACCCTATCGGCCCATAGAGCATTATGGAGTAGATTATGCCAATTTCTTTGGTTATCTGTGACCGTCTTCTTTAATATTCTTACCAGGTTTTTATTAGTTGATTTTGCCACACCGTTTCCCCAAGGATAATAATTTGTAGAGTACATAATTATGATTCCTTTGTCCAGAGAAAACTTCGTCAATAGGGTGGAAGAAAAGTAAGTAGAATTATCAAAGACCAGAACATAAGGGACACCAAACCTCGTGATCAGATGTTGTTCTATGAATTGGATTACTACCTTCTCATTTACATGAATCAGAGGAATGGTCTCTGCCCATTTTGTGAAATAGTCAGTGGCAGTAAGGATGTACTTGTGCATTTTTGAAGATCTAGGTGTAATTTCTCCTATGATATCTAATCCCCACTGATCAAAAGGACTAGAGATAGTCACAGGTTGGAGTGGGACTGATGCTCTCTTCTCCTTTCCAATGCTTATTTGACAAGTCTTACAATTTCTAGCGTAAGTATGAGTGTCTTTGAAAAAGGTGGGCCAATAATAGTCGGCTCTCATAATCTTATGAGAGATGGTGTTTCCTGTGAAATGTCCCCCAGCGGGGCCATCATGGAGTTTCTTCAGCACTTTGTCTACGTCTTCACGTTCGATACATCTTAATAGTACTCCATCATAATTGATCTGGAAGAGCACCGAATTTATAAGACAATATGGTGCAAATTTTAATCTGAGGGCTCTCCTTTCTTTAGGGTTGAGATTTTTGAGACAAGTAACATGATGTAGAAGATAAGTTAAATCCTTATACCAAGAGTTTTGTTCTAGGGAGATGTATGACACTTCGCCACACCATAGTGCCATTTCGTTCTCCCATCTAGAATCTTCATTTACTTGATCCTGGGATTCGGCTGCAAGCTTGCATAAACCTTGTCCTTTTACTAGTTTGGCAGGGTTTATATCTAGATAAAATTCCTGGACTACTGCCATCCAGTTCTCTCTTCTTTCCTCCATTTCTTGTTGGGTAAACATGGATCAGACTGCAGGGTGTGGCACAATCACTTTAGTGTGATTCTTGAGGATGTAAGACCTGAAATGATTTACTGCCTTATAAACTGCGTAGGCCTGTTTGTCTATAGTAGGATAACTGAGAGAAGCTCCTTGAAGATTAGTACTCATAAATGACATTGGGGCTTTGTTGTTGTCATCATCCTTCTGAGTCAAAATTGCAGCTAACGATTGGTCGGAGGTGAAAGTATAAAGGGAAAAGTCTCTATTAAAATCGAGACTTTGCAACACCAGGGCTCGGGATATAGCATCTTTGATATTGTTGAAGGCATCTTTTCGCTCATCATCCCACTTAAATTTGGCATCCTTGCGAATCATCTTTTGTAAGGGTTTGATGATTTCTGCGAAGTCGAGAGTGAACTTCCTCACAAAATTGATTTTCCTGAAAAAGGACTGCATAGCTTTCTTGTTATGGGGTAATGGAAGTTGAGCTATGGCCCTAATCCTTTCTGTGTCTATGTGAATCCCTGCTTGAGATATATTGTGACCTAATAGCTTACCTTCCTTGACACCGAATATATTTTTCTTTGGGTTTAAGGATATACTATATTTCCTACACCTTTGGAAAATCTAAGTTAGGTGTTGGATGTGCTCTTCTCTATTCTTTGAATACATTGTTTCGTCATCTAGATACACTATCACACATTTATTGATTAGTCCCCAGAAAGCTACGTCCATGGCCCTTTGGAAGGTCGCTCCTATGTTAATTAACCCGAAAGGCATGCATTTATAGGTGAAGGTTCCCCATTTAGTTCGAAAGGTGGTTTTTAAACGATCTTCCTCTAAAACCAGGACTTAGTTGTAACCTGAGAACCCGTCTAGTAGAGAGAAGATCTTTGAGCCAGACATGGTTTGCAAGAGTTGTTCCATTGGTAGGACTAGGTAATTGTCCTTTTCTGAAGCTCTATTGAGGTTCCTAAAATCTACACATAGGTGGATTTCTCCTGACTTTTTCCTCACCGGAACAAGATTTGCTAGCCAGGTGGAATGCCTGACCTGGAAAATGATGTTGGCATCTAAAAGTTTCTTTAATTACTGATACATGGGAGGTTCCAGGGATGGGTGATACTTTCAGAACTTTTGTTGGAAAGGTTTCACTTCGGGTTTTAATGGGATGGTGTGTTGAATGATGTGGGTATCATATGTTTTCAAATCCCTATAGGACCATGCAAAGACATCGTGGTATTGTCTGGATAATTTGAGGTAAGATTTCCTCTCTTCCTTAGATATAGTCTTGCTGAGATTCACATTATTTGGGTTTTATGGGGTCCCAAGATTTATAGTTTCATGCAGGGGACAAGAGATACTAGTCTTTGCATTTTTAGGTCCCTTAAACTGCTCTTTCATATCAAACAGATTTTCAAGATTAGCTATCCCTTTCGGGATTGTGTGAGCCTTCGATTTATCCATAGGTTGTCCTATCCGAGGATCAATTTCTGTTGATTGCTCTTGGAATTCTTCATCATCAATAGAGAGATATTTAAAATTGTCTTGGTTGGTTAAGAAGTTTATAATCTATTCATCTCCTTCAAAGACTTTCCAATTGGAAATGTTATTAGGTACCGACAGTTTGTAGAGAAAATCCACAGTGAATCAGGAGGCTTTCTTTAATCCTTGTACTAGAGCTTCATATTCAATAGTGTTGTTGGTACATTCGAACTCTAGCCTACAGGACAGGAAATGACATTTACCCTTAGGATCGATGAGGATGCACCCTGCTCCCGACCCTTCTTGCGATTTAGATCCATCAAAATAGAGGGTCCAAATTTGTGAGAGAAAATCGCTCTTTTTGTTTCCCTTATTAGTTTCTTTCTCTCCGACCTTTTGTTCTGCAAGCTCTAGCGCAAGGTTTTGATAGAAGAGTGTGTGTCCTGTTGGTATCGACAATTTCTCTTGAAAAATCAATTCGGATTTTTGGGTAAGAGGAACATTGAACAAGAGAGGAGCGAAGTTTCCGAAGTAGGAATCGCAGGAATAATTACCCAATATGGGGAAATTTGTAGACGAGGGTTCGTTCGGGGTTTCTAGACCAGTGACCGTATGTTTCAAATATCTCTCCCTATCGATTATGATCATGTTCTTGTATCCCTTCAGTGGTAGTCATGGGTGTGCCCAGTCTGTAATGAAGTACTCGTTTAACTTTTCATACCAATCTGGACTCAGTAATAGCCCACATGCCTTTGGGATATCTACTACGATGATGTCAATCACTTGCACGAATGTGGGGTGTGTCGATATTCTGATCATCACATCTTTGAGTTCTCATATGACCTTGACCTGGGTCATGTCTAGTTGTATGACATGTTTATCACTTTTGACAGGTATGGCATTTAATGTTTTGCAAATAGACAAGGGCATAACGTTGGAAGACGCTCCATAATCTACCAAACAGTTATGAAGGTTTCTATTGAAGACTTTGAACATTAAGAGGAAAGGTGTGACAAAAGGATTTTCCTTTCTATCTCCCGAACATGCATTCACAGTCGGTTTTCCTACCAGATCTATGGGAGACATATTTCTTTCTAGACCATTACCCGCCGTCAATTTTTCTACTGGATTCAAAGCTTGTAATAGAAAGTCCTTCTGTTGAGGAATCCTGCATATGTCCATAACTGATATATTTTTCGTTAGCTTCTTCAAATATTCAACCATGTTGTAATCTAATTTGGGTGATTCCTAGGTATGAATGTGTATAGGCTTTTTACCGAGAGCGAAATATGTTTTCGGGCGATCATGCATTAACTTACTTTTCGAGGCCTGGGTGACGTCAGTATCTTTCGAGCTAGGCGGGCCCTTACTACGTGTTTGTACCACCAAAACTTCCGCGGGTTGTTCCTGAGACTCAAACAAGTCGTCGGATGGCATGATCATGTCGGGATCCCATATCAACATGGTTGTATCTTGTGGTGGGTCAATCTCTTTTTTGTCAGTAATATTCATAACCAAACTGCTTGGTTGTTTGGTTAGGGAGAGTTCATCTAGAAACTGATTGGCCATCAAATTCATGGCATGTACCCATTGAGGGTAGTCTCTTTCAGAGTGTTTTTTTTTATGATAAGTACAGAAAGAATCAGACACAACATTCCCTAGATCAATATTTAAGTTAGCTGGGGGAGGTTCAATTGCTTTGGAAGGCTAGTTCCTTTTAAATAAAGGCTTATAGGGCCTTTGGCCTAGGTTTCCCTCTCCTGCATTTCTCTTCATATCTATGATCTTGTTTGATAATTTCTTAACCATGCGTTGTAGATCTTCTATATCTCCATTACCCCTATCGGGAGCCTGTTCAATTGGTTTCCCCGACTATCTAGTTAGAAGGAGTCCTCTCCTGGGAGGGAGTTGGGCTTCTTTCTTTACTAGAGAGGCATGGCCTTCTTTACATCCTTTCATCTGGAATTCTATTGTCTTGGCCTCTTCAAAATTTTTTGCCAGGGTTTGCTTAGCGGCTCTCTTTACAAACATAGAAATAGAAGTCGGGAGTGCATTAGCATAAACCTCGATCTACAATTCTTGAGTTGGTTTTGCTGCGAGCTAGAATTTGTTTAAGATGGTCATGAATATTTGATTCAAATCTTTGACCCTTTCTTTTGGACTCATGGTGGCTGCGAACAACTTAGCCATCAGAGCTCCCGTAGTAGTTTCCTCTACAAATTTATCTAGAAAATCTTTTTGGAACTTGGTCCAGCTAGTTATAGATCCTACTGGCAGATTAAAATACCACGTGGAAGATGAATTTTCAAATGTGTAGGAGAAAAGTCTGCAGACTACATCTTTATTTTGAACGTTCATGAGTCTAATAGCGAGTATGAACTTATTGATATGATCTTCAGGTAAACCTAAAGTCTCGGGGTCGTACTTGGGAAGCAACTTCTCCGGGTGCTGGGGAAGATTATGTACTCGTCCATGGACAGCCATGGCGTCTCCGACCAACCAGGGTTGGCTATTCTGAAGCAAGATTTCCCTTTCTTCCTCATGGTTATCATTACTTTCCATATCTTTGGAATTTGAGTCAAACTCTTTTTCTTCCAAAAATTCATTTGGCTCGGAGATGTCATCGATTGGCGTTTCGGGTATCAAATCAAGAGGTTCTTGGATTTCGATAATCGCAAAATCTATTAAGTCTGCGACATAGTGTACAATAACCTTGTCGGGAGTGCTAACCACTAGTCTTCTTTGTTGTTTTCTTCGAGGGAGTATGGGAGCTAAGGACAACGTACTAATCTACCAGGCATCAGCTCTTGTGATTCTCCTAATTTGATTTACTTCCTCGTGAGGAAGGGCATAAGGTCTTTTAGTGTGAAAAGGTTCTTCCTCGGGCTGGGGTGAGTTACCCGCTTTGGGATTACTCAGCGTGTGTGGGTTGTTTGTTGAATGACTAGCCATGCATGTGGGTCGTTACGAATCTGTAGGTTGTTTGAAATGCTATATAAAATATATATTCAACCATTCATTCTCAAGCCCTCCTTCTAGCGCCAATTCTGTTGATGGGTATTAAATCCCTTACTTCAACAGTAGGAAGCAAACCCGCCACCGAGGCCCAATTAGACTCTGCAGCTTTTGAAGATGGAATGGTTCTCCAGATCTTGCGATCTGACCAATTTATCGATGGGATTTGTGTTTTTCTTGTGAAGGCTCTTCCTTCAGTTAGGGTTATTCTCTTATGTATTTTCTCTTGGGTGGGACTGGTAGGAGAAATGAAAGCCAGTATAGACCAACTTGATAGAAAACAAGATTAAGTTTTAACTACTGTGGAAGAGGTTGAGCTTGGGATAACACACTGCTCGAACATGCAGATAATGATTCTATACCACATGCCTAATACTAATACATCAACCATGTGAGCATCCAATTACTGTATGAGAAACTAGTTATCAGAAAGAAAAACACATATGTGATAAGATAATGGCAAGCAAAATAATTCATCTACCATAACTATTCATGACATAGTAACACAACGATTTTATCTTCATCATTAAAGCAAAGAACATCAAAACATTGCACCAGATAACTTGACAACATAATTAATTGCTCTTACTCATTACTGCATCATTCATGAAACATGATAAGAAGTAGTTCTTCTCCAAGTCCAATCACATGCATCTGTTGAAAATAGTTTGTCTTTGGTCCAGAAGGACTTCTCAATTCATAACAACTTCAAAATAATTCTTAACAACCAAAAAGAAAGAGTTCTTACAACAACCATCGACCCTTAACTAATTGGTCGATGTCTTTATTTATAATATAAATTTTAACTGAAATTAACGGCTAAGTGCAGTTTAAGAAAAGAAAAAATCACCACGTGGTGTTATCTTCTAATAGTTTCTTTAACAATCAACCCAAAATATTTCTTGGAAAGGGTGACTTCTCTCGTATTCGGTCCAGCTGATAAACAATTCTTCACAAGTTTGGGCCCATGGAAACTTGTGTTGTCCCATCGGAGCCGCATATATTCCCCTGATGTCTATTGCATGCACCCGGTACTTTACGAGACTGGATTTCAACTGCTATAGCATGGTTCGGGCCCTGATCGAAGGTTCGATGAATCGTTGCACTTGCCCTAGCCTCGCATCGATCATCTTTGTGAGCTCTTTAGTCCATAGCGAGTCTTGTTTGGCATGCAACTTGACTACGTCACTTAAGTCGAAAAATTTGTTGGGGTGCCGAACTCAGGAAGCCCAATATCTTTCATTGCTCTTTTGATTTTGCTTCGATGTTTCTTTTGAGCTCTTCGGCAAGATCAAGGAGAAAGCTTTGTTCGGTAATCGAGGAATCTTTCCTACAATCGGGGTTGAGGTAGTTTAGTGATCAAGTAATATAAGATAAGATACAAACAAACATAATAGACTGATGCGTACCTCTGGAGCTCGTTAGTCTCGATGATTTAATACTTACATAATCCCAGTCACCCCTTTGAATGACCCGCAATGTATTTGTCCACGTCATCGTTCCTCTTTAGTTTAAATGAGTTATGTCAGTGCATCATAGCATGGAAAATCAAGTATGACAGATATAAGCGTCGAAACCATCACAGTAGCCGCTCGACCTTTGGGGCTAGGAAAAGACGCCAGAGTCGAGCGTGCGCACGTATGCTCCCAAAAAATCAGATACCATAATAAGGAAGTCATTAAATGCTTCCAGAAGTCGTATCACCAAGTGTGTCAACTATCATTCGTTAATAATGGAAGCTGGGGAGTTTAAAGAGATTGGAATGATCGTACCATATATTCCTTGCAACTTCGATCGACGACATTTTATGTGTTCTGGATTGCATCCATCGAGAAATTGTGACGCGTTAAATCTTCAAGACATCCTGTCACGAGGCGTGAGTGTTCTTTGGCATGCTATGTTTCTCTTCTTCATTCCTCTATAAATTCTAGGACTTCTGTGGGGAATTCTACGCATATGCCAAGTTTATACCTCTGTAACGCTGGTCTTGCGAGTTTATTCTAGCGAAACTCCATGTAGTAGTCCTTTACCATCCACAGACGTCTAAGCCACTACATTGTGGCACTATGGGATCCCCTTTAAACAAGGGATGGCGTTTACGAGGTAGTCAGAGTGCCAGTTCTTAGCCCCAATGTGCCTGGGACTCTTTCTTATTGGCTTCCAGTGTCCCTAAAGCTCCAATAGGAGGTACCAACTTTTGCTTGGAAACGATGTCAGTGTCTCCAGCGGAGGTGGGGGTGGAGAGAAGTATGCCTGAAAGACATATGCTAGGGGTTGTACCTTCTCAGGAGCAGACACCACAGAGAAGGGGAAGGCCAAGGAAAGATAAGAAAAAAGGGGAAGAAGACTGCCTCCTGGATAATTTGAGTGTTCATCCAGCCACTGAGGGGTCTATGATGCTCACTAACTGGTCAGAACCTGTCGGGACTACCAGTAGAGGAAGCAGGACATGAAAGAGAAGGGCAAAGGCATTGGGTTCTCCTGTTAAGAGTCCCATCTAGTAGTTAGAGCAGGTCGAACCTGCCATAGTCAAACTCTACCAAGAAAATAGAGATTTGTGGAGCCAGTTGGCGGTGAAGAATCGGTAGGCATCGACGTCGCAGAATCGCGAAGGAAGCACAATTTCGCTCCAGAGACAACTTCAAAAATCACAAGATATAATTGTGCATTTGCGCGAGGCACAGAGGATGACAACAAAAGAGGAAAAGAAAACATTGCAGGCTACAAGGAGTAGTCTGGGAGAAGGTCCGTGTGCAGAAGATTTATAATGGGTGGGCTCTTGCTTTGCGTTCTCCAAAATGACGCTTGACAGTTTTTTCTTTTTGTTGTAAGGGTTTTTATATTCCTACTGTGACCGGGCTGGTTAGTCAAGATGTTAGTGGTGTCTATTCATATGTAACCTGAGCTTGACGGGAGCTTTAATTATATATATAAAAAATCGAATGTGTTTTGAATGTATCATGTTCCCCTTTTGTATGTAAATTTACCATGTTTTCTTATCTAAGTTTTCACACAAAATATGGGATTTATAATTGTTATTATTCTTAGTTGCCTTGTAAGTTTGTTGATATGTTCCCTTTAAAACTTTCAATGTCGATTGATGTTGACATGGCGTTATTAACTCGGGGTTTTTAAAATATTTAAAACAAAAAATTTAGCACTCAGCTGGTGGGTAAGGATTGCACTTGAGGAATTTTCTCACATTGAAAGAACTGTGACTGTCGATGCTTGGATGGCGTCGGGGATCGACATTAAAATGGAAAATCGATGTGTAGTTTTCTTTGTGGATTATCATTTTGTAAACTTTCGACGTATAAATCGTATCAGGAGTCGGGGGTTGGTGATATCACTCCTCTCTTTGCACGACGTTTACTCTTTTCGTTTTTCTGTCGAAGCTGAACGAATCGGTCTTTAGCGATATTCCTGTCGAATCTCATTCGCAGAAAAGAGAGACTTTCGTCCCCAGACGCCGATGAGGATCGACGCTTGGCTATTTTGAACTTCTCAAGTGATTTTCGTCACCTTTACCCTTTACCGATGCTGAAATTCCTAAGCATGTTGGGGAAAGCTTTAGACTATCGATTCCTTAAGTAGTTGTTATGTCCCATTTAAAGTTAAGATGATTCTTTGTTGTATGTTCAAGCAGACTTTAAACAATTCAAACATGAAACATAAAAGATAAGCTTAGGCATCGGTTTCATACTGAAGTGAAAACGGACAATGCAAAGGATCAAGTGGTACCCAAAAAGTAGAAATGGATAGACTTTTTAGGGTGTGTTGAGTGCTCAACATAAAACTCAATGGAGACAAATGTAACACAAATAAAACAAAGGATGGAAACCAATGGGAGAGATGTAGAGACAAGAAGAGCAAATTATGAATGAGATAAAAGAACAAGAGCATAAAGAGGAAATCCATTGGAGTCAAAAGTCAAGGGTTAGATGACTAAAAGAAGGAGATCTAAGAACACATGATTTTTTCATCAAACAACCCTAAAATATAGGGTTGTAAATATAATTAGTGCAATTAAACACTCATCAAGTGAAGTAGTGGAGACAAGCAAGGATATAAAGATTGAGTTAAATATCTTATTCTCAAACCTTCTCATGGAACATCATATAAAAAAGATGCTAGCTATTACTGAATTTTTATCCCACTTTTTAGTGATTGTCACAAAATAACAAAACCAGATTCTCTATAAGGAGCTCTCAAAAGAGAAAGCAATGAAAATGATATTTGACCTTACAAGCGGGAAATCACTTGGACAAATCACTTCCCATCAAATTTCTTCCACAAATGTTGGGATATGGTGGGAAATGATGTTTGGGAAGTAGTGGGAGGAATCACAAAAAGGAGTCATCATTTCGAAGTCTTTAAATGCTACCTTTTAAACCCTCATCTATAAAGAAGGAGATGAAACCATGGAAAATAAATTTGGACCAAACTCTTTATGTAAAGTGATTTATAGGGCCTTAACAAAATAATGGATAATAGACTCAAACCCATGCTAGAAAATCCAACCTCTAATGAATAAGGAGGCTTAGAAAAGGAAAATCATAGATGGGATATTCACTGCACAATAAATTATCCACTTGCTAAAAAATAAAAAATAAAAAGAGAAATATTTTGATCAAACTAGATATCTTGAAGGCCTCTAACAAACTTAGTTGGGAAATTTTGGCTCAAATGATGAAAGCTTTTGGCTTCTATGCAAGGTGGAAATATTGGGTTAGAAGTTGTGTAGAGTCAACCTTCTTCTCAATCCTTATGAATGAACTCAAGTATTTTTCTCACTAAACACAACTCCATCGAGAGGAGGAAAGTTTCTTTATATTGTGTTCTTTGTTTCTTTGTATTCATGGGGAGTTGTGCCAAAAGCATCTATATCGTACAATGAAAACAAGGTGGCAAGGTAAAATCCTTAAACAAAAATTATGGTTACATAGCAACTCTCCTAGTGCTTGAGGTAGAAAATATCTTCTAATGTTGAAGGATAAAAACGTTTTGGAATTGGTCGGGATTGACAATTGATCAAGAAGAATGTGCAATTGGGGTCACAAACCATTTATGAAATGAAGCATCATTTTCTTCTTTGCCAGGAATTATTATTATTATTATTTTAAAAGAGTAAATTCGTTCGAAATGATTGAAATTACAAAAAAAAATAGGACATAAAATTAGCAAAAATATTAATAATGAAGTTAAAAAACTAAGGATAGTTCAAGGTGTTTTACTACTAGAGCATACTTGAAATTCAAAAAATACAACTAACAAAGCAAAAGAATGCCATACCATTCCTTTATATTTCCTTAGTCCTACTTGTTTTCCTCTGTATTAGGTTTTTCAATAGTGATAGAAGGAACATCATCATGGAAAAGCCCAATGAAGTAGGTCTCCCACTAGTTTACCTTTGTATACTCATTGAATCCAACATTGGCACATTATTTTATAATTGTTGAATCTGGCGTTGGCATGCTATAATGATTGAGTCAACCTTTAGACCTCTAGAATGTCCTTCATTCTTCCTCAAAGCTTGAATGGCCTCAGACTGATCTGGAGCTTGTTATTCATCTACTTTTTATCCACTGGCTCTTGAATTTAGACTCTTCATTCTTTATCTCCACCAAATTTTCACCCCATCCCTTCTACTAGAAGTGAAGCATGGAGTAAAATCATGAAGGTGGGTAACACTTTTGTGAGCATTGGGTCTCCAAAATTCCTAGAGACCTTTTTTCGGCCGAAAAATGTTTTGGTCGAACCTTTGGATGTAAAATCGAACAGTACCGTGACGATGCCCTCTATTTTCGTGTACAATATTAGACAGATGAATTTTTTTCATCTGGTAACATCTTTTCGACCGAAAGATTCGTTCGACCGAAAACTCACTAGCGGGACATATTTTTTCATTCAGTGACATCTTTTCGGCCGAAAGATTGTTCAACTGAAACATCTTTCGGTCGAAAGGTTTTTTCGTCTGAAAACAACTTTTGGCCGAAAAAGGTTTTATATATTTTCCACACATTGGTTAGTCCATCCTTTTCGAACTGCTGACAGTCTGGTGCATGAGAGTTTGGTCGTTGTTGGTCGGTGTTGGTGCATGAAAGGATGGTCGTTGTTGGATGATGTTGGTCGTTGTTGGTGCATGAGAGCTTGGTCGTTGTTGGTCGTTGTTGGTGCATGAGAGCTTGGTCGTTGTTGGTCGTTGTTGGTGCATGAGAGCTTGGTCGTTGTTGGTCGCTATTGGTCGCAGTTGTTGAGAGTTTGGTGTAGGATCCTGTAATTCAAGGTATTTTTCTATTTTATAAATTAGCGTAATTAGCCTAAATCATTGTAAATTAGTGTAGATGTCATTGTTTTTCTGTAAATGTCATTGTTTTATAAATTAGCCTAATTCATGGTATCATAAATTAGGCTTTTCTGCCCACATTAATTCACTATGCTTTATTTAGATCTTTGGCGGCCACAAAATTATGTTGAAATTAGATCTTTATTTGATTTGTTGTGCTTTATTTAGATCTTTGGCCTCTCTTGATAACTTGGTCGAAGGTGGAAATCCTAAATTCAATCCTTTTGGATTTATTTGCCGAAAGAACAGTTGGTTTGGGAAATTGTAAAGCTTAAGGGGTGATTCCCCATGCCATGTTTCACGAGAAATTGTTTCATGAGGTCCGAGAACTCTTTCCTTTTCCACATTATAATAGTAGGGTGCGACCTTAAATGAAAATAATATTATTTTGCTAATAGGAGAGGGGCCTCGACCTGAGGAAGCAATATTCTGCAAAAATAGATCTCATCATAGAAATATTGACTAGTTAATGCGTATATAATATACTCTTTTCTAAAATGATTAAGCATCATAAATTAGCTTAGTGTATTGAGCCAAACTCAACATCGCATGTAAGTTAATCATACCCTCAATTCATCGAGTGTAAGCTAAAAAAACCCTCAATTCGACAGGCGGGCCCCTCAATTTGGTTGGAAGAAATAGTTTCAAATCTCTCTAGAACATCTGCAAGCATGTAAGCTAAATAGCCCCTCAATTTATCGCATGTAATCTAAACAGACCCTCAATTCAGCAGCTAAGCCCCTCAATTTGGTTGGCAAAAACTGTTGGATCATGTTGTCATTGATGCCAATAGTTTGATTGATTGATGTCATTGATTGATGTCAAATGATTGATTGATGTCAAAGGATTGATTGACTGATGATTTATGTAATATAAAATGTAGTGTCCTTGATGAGAATGCATAGATGAAGATGGATCAATGAGTTGTCATTGATACATGATGAATATGGATCGATGTGGTTCCATTGGTATATGATGCATTGTTGAAAAAATGTATA
>JZKD02S1450129.1:67511-102369 GCA_000966675.3 Picea glauca
TGAGTTATTGTTGATGAGTAGTTGACACGTGATTGGTATATACTTGGTACATGGTTGGATGCACTTGTTTATGGTACAGGTTGATTACAGGTTGTTTGGCACAGGTTGGTGCATGATTGATCCTCTTGTTTATGGTACAGGTTGATATCTGTTGAGGATTGTTGCCTCATCTCAGTTGGTGTTGAGAATGTAAGCTGGGTCTTGCATATAGAGCTGGTGCTCTTGTAGAGTTGTACTCTATTCAATTGTTGCTGAAAAACCCCCGTATTGAAGTCCATAATAAAAAGAAAAATTGTACATACATCTTGTGTTCCTTGTGGAGATGATTTGTTGATGATATATTGCTGATATATGTTGCTGATATGTATTCACATCTAACTGATTATTAATGATAGCAATGAGTAATGAGTAAATGTCGAATGCTAACTAATGAGTTTTATGTAAGAGGGAAGTTTTGGGAAAAAGATCCCCACACTCATTCACCCCCCCCTCTAAGTGTGGTAGGTGTGTCCAACAGAAACAATTTCAAATCTCTCTAGAACATTCACAACAACAATAAGACCCGCAACCGCCCAGTTTTCCTCTTCTATGCCATTGAGAAGACTCTTAATGATGGACTTCTATACCAGTTTTTTCCCTCTGAAAGGAAATACTTTAACATACAGAAGCTTCTTGAAGTCGACCAAGTCACCTTTGGCCGTGACCACTTTTTCCCCTCCTTTTAGGAAATAAGAAATGGAAAATGATTATGTTAATAAAAAACAATATGATTCAGATCAAGACCACTTTTTCCAAATGATCAAGACACATTGAAAATCTCACAATTTCATGCATGGACAAATTTGACAAAGGCATCCCTTTTATTTTAGTTGTATTTTCAGTGAATAATCCTTGGAAATATTTTTAGTAAATCCAATTCTAGAGAAGTTATAGCTAATATAAATAATGTAAATGTTGTCTCTAAAGTGCTCTATTGCATTTTGTATGGAACATGTAACCTCCTCACAATTCCTGATATACAAGCATATCAACTTTCCTTGAAACATTGACTTTTTTGCCTAGCAAGAAACAACAACAAAATAAATAAATAAAATTGAAAATCAATGACCATTAATGTATTCATCATTATGATGTTGAAATATATAATAAATAAAACAAAAAAAATTAATGACTTCACCTGGGCACTTTCCAAGTGGTTGAAAAGGAACTCTAAATTTGACATATTCTTTAGTTGTTTACATTCTTCTTTTCTTAAATTTTCAATTTTTTCATACATAGTAGGAAAAGCTTTTACTCCCCATCTCACATGATATGATTCACTTTCTAAATAGTGAAAAAGAACCTTAAACACCTCTCCCTTATCTTTAATACATATAGAAGGTGTATAAATAATGATTCTCCCATTGGGTTCTATAATCCAATTTATAGTTGAATACAATTTTTCACATTGATCACCCTCTTCCCATCTACAGTGTTTAACGAAAAAGAACTTGACTACACTTGTCATTACCATCCATGAATTTTGGTAGACAAACCATGGAATTTCTCTTGAAAACTGGTGATATACATCTTGATATATTACATAACATTCATCTCCCATGCGCACAAGAGGAATTGATATAATTTCAAGATCAAAGTTATCTTTCTCCACTTCATACATTGCCTTCAAAGACTGAAGGCAAATGTCATAAAATGACTTGCATGTGTCATAACTTGACTTGATAGGCCTCATTTCTAAAAGAATAGTTTTCCTTCCAATTTGTCAACTCCACAAGCAGTTTTCAGTTTGAACTTTTCTTTTGGATCCTACTTTGGATCCAATTTGTCAACTCCACAAGGTATTATTAGCATGGGTAATTGTTCAATATGACTACCATAACATGTTATAGATAGTGTATACATATGACTGATCTTAGATTATGTTCTATCCCTTTTAGTGCCATTGGTTCCTGTTAAGCATATTACAGAATATAGCTTAACATGAACCAATGGTTCGTGTTAACCAATACTCATACTTAGCATAAGCTCGTGTCCATATAGCTCATCTAAGGGATAAGTGAATCAAATCAATGGGATTTGAACCATTTCATCATCTTAGTAGAAAGCAAACATATACTGATAACTTATATCAATAATTTATAGTATACCAATCTAATGCAGTATATGATGCTTTACCTAGTGCTTATAATGGTTTGTATTCACTTAATAACTGACAACATCATTTGGTGAGAACATCATGCTAATAAGATTATACAAGTAGGCTTTACTGTCATATCAGTACTCTGTAACAACACATCATGGACTTACTCTTCTATAAATACCCTTGTAATCCCATTATATCAGTAATCACCTGTATTACACTTAGTATATCAACGACACACTAGCTATTGGTATTACTTCTCCTTATTCACATAATCATCATAGTAATCATTACTAATGAATATGTGGTGTCAAATGCTTAGTAGTATAGTTGTGTTCTTTGATTTAGCTCTACCTTATTTCCATAATCTTTGTACATGAGTTAACTAAGTTGATCTTACTAGTACCAATAAAGAGCATAGGTAATAATACTTATTACTCATACATAGTGTAATCATAGTAACCTAATATGAAAACTGTAACATAAGCAGATAGAGTGGATTAATACTAAGAGATTGAACAAGCGTGACCTTATATTGTTACATGATAGCAAGTAATCACGTATATTAGCTTAAGCTGGTGTTATATGTAATACAATCCTATATGTTACGTGTTACGTGTATTCAATGAAGCTTGTTATCACGGAAAGCATACCCTTATTAGTATAATGGAAACATTACTAACCTAACTAATATGGTAAATAAATCTACTTATCATTGTTAGCTATATAAGTATTCCAGTAATTACGTATATGAAGTAATCAAACCACATATGATCTACAAAGCACATTGAGATTACACCAGTGATCTTTTTCTCATAAGGATATGGATAGTAATCACACCTTAATTACGTGAAATACATAGGATAAGCTTAACATGTTTCATGAAAGTTGGAAACACTAACATAACTAGTAATGATAAGGATCAATTTAGGAAGCATGTATATCTTATCTCTACATGTCTATGTTCTCCATGTATCTAGTCCATTCATATTGGTTGATCAAGTACAAGCTTCATTAGTTATACCTATTATTAACCTTTATTGAATCAATCACTAAACAATGGTAATCAAAGAGAGCTTTATTGTATGACCCTTATTGAATATGATGCAATGGACTTGTACTAATCAATGAGCAAGCAACACGTATAAGCTCTTACTACTAATCAAGAAATTGAATGAGTGCAATAAGTAAGGGTTAGAGTTATAGCCTATACTAATAGTGGAGTTCATATTATTGATATCTACAAGTATGAATGGAGTATGTTTATCGTTACTATTCACTATTATTGAAGCCGATACTGTATTGGTTACACTATCTTCGTTATGCAGAAGCTCATGATCTCTGTAATATGGAGAAAGCTCTACTATGGATTTAATACTCTGTTTCAATTAGGTTCAACTTTCTACTGGTAATCCAGGTGGATATTGGTGGCCACCCACCTTTTCCAACTGGCTCAAAACAATTTTCTGGCAATTTTAGTAATTTACTATTTTTAGCAGTTTTAAACTTCTGGGACCATTTTGAGGCCCTAAACGATGTTTCTGAGAAAATGGGGAGCAATATGTAAGTTCCTTAAATATTTCCCCCAAAATGAATCTCGTTGACGATACCTTTCCAACGGGCTATCATGTGCCTAAAACAAAGATCGTATGCAAAAGTTATGACCCCGGGAAGTTGATGTACTAACTTACCCAAACGGGGCCCACTGTTGGCGCTTCATCTCCTAAGGTCAGGTTTTTGGATGTCTAGGGTTTTTGGCATTCCTATTTATTGTAAAAAGGCCTTCAGAGACTCATTGTAATCATCTTCATGTGAATGCGAGTAGCCGTCACATCTCTTCTCAGAGATAAGCTGCCACCATTCTAGCGAGTCTTTCACTCTGTATTTTTACAGTCTCTATACATTTCTTTCATTAATAGAAATTGTGTATTAATGTATCTCTGTGTTTGTGGTTACATCTATGATACATTTCTATTATATTATTGGATATCCACGATATCTCTGTGCATTTATTTATTATATCTTCGCTCTCATTTCGTGCCGAAAATAATCCGGATCAGTGGTATCAGAGCAAGCTGCTCTTGATCATTTTTTTCAGTGCATGTCCCCGACGAGGTCTGAGTATAGCAAGTTGGGTCTCTAGCTTGTCTCTCTTGAATAAAATGTCTCTCGCACACCCAACAAACCCTCCATGGCGGAAGAAAAGAAAAACGACGGAGCAAACGATCCTATAAATTTGTTGCTTGAGTAAGCTCTCATGCAACAAAGGGACGAAATGATGGATAATTTTTCCCACATCTTGCAATGCCTGTCGATAGCAACATGCGCATATTCATCAAACAACCACTTTGGAAGCACCTCTCCTTTCAAGGTACAGGTTAATTTTGATATTCCCATATTTGAAGGTCAGATAGATGCGGATGCCCTAGACAAATGGGTAAATCTACTAGACGATTATATCTCTATTCACCATTTTTTTGACAGGGAAAAGATCACCTTCTCACTCATTAAAGCTCTCCCCCATGTCAAACATTGGTGGGAAACTTACTAGGAGCAAAGTTCCACAGATGATTCTGGAATATATGGGGTCGAGCCCACTTGGGATTTTTTTGTGGATGAGGTAAAGAAACAATATTACCCCGTTGGCAACTATGAGGACCAGTACATGAGATGGACCACACTGCGGCAAGAGAGGGGCCAAGTAGTTCCAGAGTTCACCAATACCTTCCATACCTTGCACACCAAGCTGGGTATCAAATACTCTGAATGACATTTGGTTCTAAAATATCGTGGGGATCTACAGAGATACATCCAAATTGAAATGGATTTTCTGGACATCTCATCACTCGGTGTTGCTTATCGATATGTTGTTAAAATTGAGCAGAAATTCAAGCACCAAAACAAACTGAAGTTCGGGTCTGCAAATCCACAACAACCAAAGTATGACAAAGACGAACCTAACAAATAGTCTCCTAAAAACCATTCCAAGCCACAGGAAATGAAGGGTCACGGGAAGACAAAGAAGGACGCTGAAAAATGGTGTGATTTCCACAAAATCCCCTGGCACAACACTGATGAATGTCACTCAAAACAATAATTGGTGGTTGAGATCAAAGACAAGGAGTCCAACCCTGATTCATAATTTGATTATGAAAATACTAGTAAAGGATAAATCATTGGCGCAGACCCCACTGCTATTGTCACGATCTCATCAATTCAACCAGAAGAACCGACAGAACCTGAATAGGGGGAGTGCCTTTTTCATTCACAGATGTGGGTGAAGGGGACCCTGATGCATTTTATTGTTGATAGTGGAAGCCATAAGAACCTCATCTCAGCAGAGGTCATCAAACAGTTGGGATTGTTGACAACACCACACCCGCATCCATACAACATCGGGTGGCTTCGCCAAGAACGAGATCTTTGTGTCAGCCAGCAGTGATGATTGTCATATGACATCCATCCCTTCAAGGATGAGTTATTACATGATGTTGCCCCACTGGATGTCTGTGATGTTCTCTTGGGCCAACCATATATGTGGAGACGTCATATTGTTTATGAGTCTTGACTCCACARTGTCATTATTTCTCTAGGGGGTCATCTCTACAGAATACCATAGGTAGTTCTGACTACTGTTCCACCTAAACAGTGCCGCARGGTAGTATCTCATACTGCAAAATTCAGCTTCTTCACAATCTGTTCAAAAGGGGAACAGAAGGACACTGCAACCACTACAGCCTCGCCCCAAGCACCTTCTATCCAACAAAAGAAGGTCGACAAGGTTGCAAAAAATCACACAGATTCCTTCTGCATACCATCATCTCATGTAGCTTGAGTTATTGAACAACCTCAGCCTCAACAGGTTCATGACAGACTTCCACAAACTGAGCAGTGTGACGTCTCCAACAAGGCAAGCAGCTCACCAAGATTCAGATTCATCAAACATTTTTCCTCTCCCCCGTGCACTCAAAACAGTGGAGACCATTGCTTCCTAAGGAGGAAGGATTGATCCAGGTGGATATCGGTGGCCACCCACCTTTTCCAACTGGCTCAAAACAATTTTCTGGCAATTTTGGTAATTTACTATTTTTAGCAGTTTTTAACTTCCGGGGCCATTTTGAGGCCATAAACGACGTTTCTGGGAAAATGGGGAGCAATATGGAAGTTCCTTTAATATTGCCTCCAAAATGAATCTCGTCGACGATACCTTTCCAACGGGCTATCATGCGCCTAAAACGAAGATCGTATGCAAAAGTTACGACCCCAAGAAGTTGATGTATTAACTTACCCAAATGGGGCCCACATGGCTTTTGGCACTTCATCTCCTAGGGTTAGGTTTTTGGATGTCTAGGGTTTTTGGCATTCCTGTTTATTGTAAAAAGGCCTTGAGAGCCTCATTGTAATCATATTCTTACGAATGCGAGTAGTTGTCACATCTCTTCTCAGAGATAAGATGCCACCATTCTAGCGAGTCTTTCACTCTATATTTTTACAGTCTCTGTACATTTCTTTCATTAATAAAAATCATGCATTATTGTATCTCTGTGTTTATGGTTCCATCTCTGATACATTTTTGTTATATTATTGGATATCCGTGGTATCTCTGTGCATTTATTTATTATATCTCCGCTCTCATTTCGTGCCGAAAATCATCTGGATCAACTGGTGAAAAAGTGTTATTGTTACCTATGATATGTTTACGTTTGCTACAAAAAGGGTATCTTACTATCATTGGTTTGTTAATCTCTACCCCATGTGAAGCTCTAGTCCCATCGATTCCCTTTATTCCATAAGATTCCATCAGTGAATCTATGACTCAAACTTGAACAATTTAGGATGAGGGTATATCACCTTAATAGATTCCCAAGGTGGCGAGTGGGGCAGAGGATGTATATATTCCAATGATTCCATGATGTTCTGTGTTCCTTGATTGTCGACAGATTTAAATATTCTAATGAAAATTAGCATTATAACCCAAAATCAGATAACTAAATAAGTATTGAAACGAGTGCTAAGTCAAGTCAAGGTCTAGCCATGCCCAAAGCAAAAGTTGACACTGATACCAATAAAGAATTTTTATACTATTTTTCCTTGTTTCAATTTTATTAGATGCATTTATTAAAGTTCTTTAGGTAATTTGCAAGTTCATATATCCTATATCTCAATATTCTATAAGGTACTAGTTAAATTAGCTTTCCTTCATATTGCATCACCATCTAGGTTTAAAACCTTGGCTTAGAACCATAGGTTTAGGAATTTGATGGCAGTGACAAAAATTATGCCCCAGGTGAGGGATAACGAGTACAAAACATATTAGTTTTTACTCATTAGTTCCCTCCATCCCTAGTCTCATACTATAATTTATCGATTATTCTTGAAGAGTGGGACACACACATTGTCCTATGCTTTGGTACACTAAGGATGAGTCTCATTATCCAAGATATACCACAACAAGTTCACTTTGGTAGGAATCTTAAAAACAATTTAAATAACTCTTTAATAAACATTATAAAAAAATTACCTTCTACATGTTACATGTATAGATTATCTTATAAATTACCTTCTACAATTTACACATAGATATAGATTATCCTCTACATGTTACATTTTTTTTATATATTTAAATATTTTCATATTCATTATATATAGCATCATAGTAAAAAAAATGGTTGTTAATTTTCTCAATATATGTCTTTCATGCTTTGAAGTTGTTATAAATGCTTAAATGCCTTCAAGTTGTTTTATAAATTTTATTTCCATTTTATGTTTCTATAACTTATGAACTTTCATATTCATGGATTTTCAAAGGATATCTAGATCAAGGCGAGATGTCGAGATAAGAGTCTCCAAAAATGCCTCACAAATTCTATATGCTATCCAATGAAGGAGTAAGATGAACCCCTTCTATGACTGAGACTCTGAGGATGTCGGAGACCCATATCTCAGCAAGGCATGTAAACTTGGGAGGGGCTACTAGTTGTGACCAAAAACAATCTAGTCAAAAGAGGAGATTATCAAATGAATCTGTTAATAGATCATCCAGAAAATGTGCTTAAAATAGTGCCATGGATGCAACTTTCTTAGATAGGTTTCACATTAATACTCCAACATCGAAGAATGTAGGGAATACATCACAACAAGAAAATATGTTCAATAAATTTTTTTATTTTATTTTTGTGTATTTATGATATATATATGTTTATTTTTTTGTTTTTGTTAAATGTTGTAATTAGTTTCAAATGTGTATGTGTAGAGGATGAGTTTATTGCAAGAGAAGATAATAAAAGAGAGAGTACTTATCATGAAGATTCCAATGTTGGTGAAGAGGGTGAAGGTGGATTTAGGGGGCATTATCAAGAAACAAAAGATTACACACCTACGTCCACCTATCCCTCAGATGTTGGTGATGAGCTTCCTTGGGAAGGGTATACTGAAGTGATGACCCTCAAACAATGCTTAGGTTTTAAAAGCAGCCTGCAAAATGATTTGAGGTGCTTGGATCTCCCTCGAGAGAGTAAACAAAGCTTGGAGATTATTTTGCATTCATTGCAGAACTTTATGGATGCATATCAATAGATGGGGCCAACAATTGACAGTTTTATCGATTTGATGAGGAGACAAAAGTTGGAGGTGATGGGCCCTGATAAATAATAAATAGTAAAAAATATAGTTTCAAAAGAAGATGCAATTTCTATGTTTTATTTCAAAGAGGGGCCAAAGCGAAAGATATTGAAGGTGCAGTATTTTAAGCACCCCAACATAGCAGAGAACCTTTATAATAGATTTTTGGCAGTGTATGGGAAGTTGTCATGGAATGATGAGGTTCCACATTACTTTGATAGACTCTTTTATGCAGATTTTTTCATGGGCATGCACCCTGATTATACCAGCCTACCGTCCAACTATTATGGGGCTGGTAAATGACAAACATATAATCGAAAATGGGCAAACCGAAATGCAGCATTGTAGAGGCCTCCACGAACTTTGGTATCTCGTCCAACAGGGGAATTTGCCTCGCATTCAGAGATGCGAGCTACATCAGATGTTGGAAAGGAGGCTAGGAATGCAATCGGAAAAAAATTAGAATCATTTTTTTATGGTGTTGATGTTGGTTTGAACCGTCGAAGAATTTAAGCCAATTCTCGTGTCAATTTTGTTTACAAAATAGATGAGGAGATAGATTCCATGTCCATAGAGGATATACGAGGATATGCGAGAGTATTCAAAATGATGAACGAAACATCAGATTGGGATGTGTTACAATTAGTAAATTTTTCATGCATTTGAGGATAGTTTTCTTGTAGTTCTAGATACATATCATTGTATCTTTATAAATAATTGGGTTGTTATCATCATTCATTGTAGTTTGGTCGTTTGTTAAACGAATCTCCAGTAAATAGGGGACTTGATTCATCGAGCTTAAATTTGGAAGGGTTGAATCATCTATGTGCTTAAAAATATCCACTTTAGTTGTCCAAACTTCAGAACTTGTTGAATAATCAACATGCATGATTTTTATTTTTTTGTATTAATGTAAACACAGATTCCTATTTCGTTTCCCACTACTTGGGAAGGCTTGTCCCAATTCTCATTGGGAAAGTTTGAAGAGGGTGGGAGTTCACAGGTATCATTGTATGTTGAAAACAAATTTAATTATATATGAACATTGGAATGTCATTTAAATTATTAATTTAAAAGAAAAATGTCTTAAACAATATATAATTTATTGAATCTCAGGGTATGGTGGGTAAGACCATGACTCAGTCAACCATGGGAATGCCATCCTCTTCTGTGTTTGATGATATTCAGGTTGGCACATCACAGGTATTACATGTTTCAAAATTTAAAATTACAATTTAATGTGTTAAAATCATTTAAATTTAATTTTCAAATGTACAAATTTGCAATGTGTTATATGGCAATGTGGAGAAGAGAGTGTGTGAGATTGGGATTGAGGAGGATGCATCCATACCTGAGAAGGATGCATCTATTCGAGATGATTCTTAATTAAATGTATGTACATTGCACATTAGTGAGTTTTAGTTTGTTTTTATGTTGGCCTTATATATATAAGTGTTCAATCTTATTTGTGTTGAATATGCATATTTTTTTTTACTTTTTTCAAATTTATGTTTGATCAAATTTTTAATTAAGACTTTCCTATTCATAGAAGGGTTACTCAATTATTGTCTATATAACTTTTTAACGCTTTGATCAATCATTTTGAAATATATAGAACTCTTATATAAGCTTATCATTGTCTAAAATGGTACATTCTTATTTATGTTTAGATCATGATGTAAACCTAATTCTGAAATCTAGCATTTAATTATATGAGAACAAAATATAGATCTCCCACATCAAAAAGAGGAAAGATTCTAAATTCACTTGGATATAGATCTTATTTAAGATTATATCATGATTCAACCCGAACTATTCTAGATTTAAAAATATGATTACATGATCTTATTCATGATCTTATTTATACATGTTTAAACTTTAGATCATGATGTAGGCAATTTTGAACTTGAGCATTTGATTATTTGAGAACAAACTCTATCCTACATCAGAAAAGGGGAAGATTCCAAATTTTCTTCGATTGCATTCCTTGCCTTCTTGTGCAAGAATGGTGTAATATGGAGATGTGTTTTCTGCATACAACAAAGTGAATTCCACTATTCCATCTATTCCACTATAGAAGAGAAGATAAGTATTTTCCTTGAAGAATGAATAAGTATTTTACTTGAAAAATGGATTAATATGGAGATTTGTGAACTTTCTACATGTACACAAGAGAATTTACAAGCAGAAAATTTTTCTGAATTTTTTTTTTCTAGACATAATCTTACTTTGTTTAGATCATGTAGGCAATGTTGAAAAAACATTTGGTTATAAAAGAAAATTAAAGATTTATGCAAATAATGGCTTAATATGGAGAGTAACTATTTTGTAAGTGATAATATTTAGAGAGAGCAATAATCTTAGCTCTGTGGAGCTCTGGTTGGGTATGTTATTCTTGCTCACATGGTTATATTAATCTTGATGATGTCCTTGGGTATGTTATTCTTTCTCAATGTTATTTAATAAAGTTAAACATCTTTAAAATATTTGCTAATAAAGTATATGCTAGTATGTGTTATTGGATTTTATTTTTATTGTTATAGTGATGTTTAAATTATTGGTGAAAAGGAGCACATGGATTTTGGAAGATGAAACTGTTGAATCTTAGATATGTGGAACTTGGGGTGGGTATGTTATTCTTGCTCACATGGTTATGTTAATCTTGATGATATGCTTGGGTATGTTATTTGTTATCATTTTTATTTAATAAAGTTAAATATCTTTAAAATATTTACTAATAAAGTATATGCTAATATATGTCATTGATTTTTCTTTTTATTGTTATAGTGATGTTTAAATTATTGGTAGAAAAGGAGCACATGGATTTTGGAAGATGAAACTTCAACAGTTTTGGTATGCCAATTTTGCTTTAATCACAGTTTGTTTTATTTATCTAAAATGGTATGTGTACATTTTATTTGAAATTTGTAGTTATATTTTATTTAAAATTTTTAATTTTAAAATTTTAAAATTGATTTTTTTCCAGGTATGAAGAGATATATCTCAACGATGGTTTAGAGTTGAAGTTTGGAGATAAATGTTAATTGCTTCTTAGTTTTTATTAGTTATTGTTAATTTTGAGACCAACACCACTTAATGGTGATATAATATTTAGATATTGACATGAAGATTGATCATACTTAGATTATATTATTACCCTATATAAGTTGATGGGTATGTACAGGCATAATGTTATGACATTACATTAGTGTAATGTAATTTATAAATGGAAAACATTCATTACTAAGAAGTGATTGGATTCATGTTATGCATAAGAGATCATGGGTTAATAACTCCATATTGAACACAAAAACTTACCTTATTTGATTCATTATTAGCATAGAGTATTCATTATGAATATCCAATGTCATTTGAGTTAACATGTCATATGTTTTTCCTTGGGGATTTTGTGCATACCAAATTGGCATGCACAACAACCATATGGTTGTTGGGCATGCCAGTTTGGCATGCACAAAACTGTTGGGGCATGCACATAACTATTGGGAAGTGGTTTAAAATGATTGGTAGTCATGGGAGACTAATATCATATGAACTGATATAAGCTAATAATAATAATAATATATACTTATATTATTACCCTATATAAGTTGATGGGTATGTACAAGCATGATGTTATGACTAGACATTAGTGTAATGTAAATTATATATGAAAAACACTCATTACTAAGCAGTGATTGGATTCATCTTATGCATAAGAGATCATGGGTTAGTAAATCCATATTGAACACAAAAGATTACTTTATTTGATTCATTACTAGTATAGTGCATTCATTATGAATATCCAATGCCATGTTAGTTAACATGTCATATGATTTTCCTTGGGGCTTCTATGCATGCCAAATTGGCTAGGGTTGTTGTGCATGCCAATTTGTCATGTACAGAACTATTGGGAAGTGGTTTAAAAGGATTGGTAGTCACGGGAGACTAATATCATATGAACTGATATAAACTAATTATAATAATAATAATATATACTTATATTATTACCCTATATAAGTTGATGGGTATGTACATGCATGATGTTATGACTAGACATTAGTGTAATGTAAATTATATATGGAAAACATTCATTACTAAGCAATGATTGGATTCATCTTATGCATAAGAGATCATGGGTTAGTAACTCCATATTGAACACAAAAGCTTACCTTATTTTATTCATTACTAGTATAGTGTATTCATTATGAATATCCAATGCCATTTGAGTTAACATGCCATATGATTTTCCTAGGAGCTTTTGTACATGCCAAATTGGCATGTACAATAGCCATAGGGTTGTTGTGCATGCCAATTTGGCATGCACATAACTGTTGGGGCATGCACATAATTGTTGGGAAGTGGACATGCACATAATTGTTGGCATGCACAGAACTGTTGGGAAGTGGGAACTGTTGGGGCATGCACAAAATTGTTGGGGCATGCACAAAACATGTCATATGATTTTCCTTAGGGTTGTTGTGGCATGCACATAACTGTTGAGAAGTGGTGTAAAAGGATTGACACAGAACTGTGCCCTTTATATTCATGACAACTTGATACAAGACCAATTGAACAGATGTTGACATGCATAGAACTGTTGCGGCATGCACAAAATTGTTTGGAAGTGGGCATGCACAAAACTGTTGGCATGCACAGAACTTTTGGGGCATGCACAAAGCATGTCATATGCTTTTCCTTAGGGTTGTTGTGGAATGCACAGAACTGTTGGGAAGTGGTGTAAAAGGATTTGCACAAAATTGTGCCATTTATATTCATGAAAACTTGATACAAGACCAATTGAACAAATGTCCTTTTAATGAAAGAGCTATATCCACTCAGAAAGACTTTTCATACATAGAACTCTGAGCTGCTTTCTTCAGCCAAACCTTATTTCTATAAAGAATGTCATTTTGGATTTCGTCCCAAATTGGGATGGTATTTCATTGACAGTTGTAAATTGTTTTAAGAAATAATGTTAAATATGTTATAATGTTATTGAATCTCTCCTTTTGGTGATGTATTTAGTGTCAGTAAGATGGCATTTCTAGTGGTGATTATTATCAGTGGGGCATTTATGTATATCTAAAGAGTGTAATTAGAGTTAATGGGATCTCTTTTGTGTTGCCTTTTACTTAAAATAGGCAACTAAAGGTTCATAGAGAGCTCTATGCTTGAGAAGTATTGGAGGTTTATTGTAACATGTTTAAAGATTAATGAAGCGGTTTATCTTTGACATTAAATGCTTTCGGTATATGTAATAAGTGTTTTACCACTATAAATCTTGGTGTTATTCTTTCTTGTGTTTTCTTATATTTGTTTTCTTATTTTCACTTTCTTATGCTAAAAGCTAATGGTGAATGTTCATGAAAAATTAGATGAATATTGATAAATGATTGTTTCCTATGTATTTTCTTCTTATGATTTGCTTATGTTAACGGTGCCTCTTCATATAAGATTAAATGAATATTGATAACTGTTTTTTTTTACTTAAAATAGACAACTAAGTGGTTCTTCAATATAGGTGCCTAAGTTGTTTGGTAGGTGAGATTTCATTTATTCCTCATCCATCCTCTGAAGTGGTCTTCTCACTATAGAGGTTCATAGAGATTTCTATGCTTGAGAAGTATTGGCGGTTTATTGTAACATGTTTAAAGATTAATGAAGTGGTTCATATTTTATAATAAATGTTTTTCCTATGTATAACACGGGCTCTACCACTAAAAAAATGGGTGATCTTCTTTCTTGTGTTTTCTTATTTTCATTTGTTTATGTTAATGGTGAATGTTCATAGAAAATTAGATGAATATTGATAAAAGATTGTGTCCCGTGTACTTTCTTCCTATGATTTGCTTGTAGTTAATGGTGCATCTTCACTAGAGGATTATTGATAAGTGTTTTCTTTTCACTAGAATATTAATGAAGTGATTTAGAAGGATTGGTAGTAATGGGAGACTAATATCATATGATATTAGTCTCATGAAAGTAGAAATACAATACTTTATATAGAAATTCAGCCAGTAGAATGAGGGACCGCCAATGAGCTTCCTTACAGAGCCTATAGTGTCTTCTGTGAGAATATAATATCTTATAATGAATCTAAGTATATTTATATGTTGGGGAACATATTTTCCATTTTGTGCCTAGACGAAACAAATACTTTTAAGTTTTTTCTTTTCCTTGAAGGGATAAGTTAAGAAGCAAAAAGATTTATTTTAATAGAAATGATGGTCATACATTGACATTGGGTTTGGAATACAGAGGGAGAAATTCAACCTGAGAGTAAGGATCAACTGAAACTTAGACATTGGCATTGAGTTTGGAATACAGAGGGAGAAATTCAACCTAAGAGTAAGGATCAACTGAAACTTGGCCTAGAAGTGGCCGTGATTAAGTCCCCACTGCTATAACTCATTTAGCAAGAGCCTCTAGAGTCACATCCAACCAAACCATAACTCCTTGCTTCAAATACCTCCATTATATTTGCAACGCAAACAAGGGAGACAACATTTAGTTTCAAATACCTCCTCTATATTTGCAACACAAACAAGAAAGACAACAATTAACCAATTGTACAATGACTCACTAGTAAAATGGAAACATTGACTAAGAAACATTTTTTCTCACAATTTGTCTTTGATATAATCAACACATGTGCCACTTAAAACTAGCTTCAAACAAAAGGATTTTCTTAACTGTAAATTTTGATAAGAACTATTAAGCATATACCTTGTTTAAATCCTGATAAATCTTTTACAAATGATTATACAATGATTTCATAGATCATAAGTGAAAATATTTTAGGTTTACTTCTTTGAACCATGTAGAAGTGGGCTATAGTAAAATGGGATGAAGGGAGATTGACATCACCTCAACATCTCTAAAGTACTATGTTTGTTGTTGATTGTATTTTGGATTGATATCATAGTGATTGCATTCATGTTATGCATAAGAGATAATGGGTTAGTAACTCCATATTGAACACAAAATATTACCTTATTTGATTTATTACTAGTATAGTGTATTCATTATAAGGAATTTGTATGATTTTTCAATTATATAGGGAATTACTAAAAATGCATATATTTCTTTTGATACATATATCATACTTCAACATAGAATTTTTTTACATAATTGTACATATAAACAAAAAATAGATTAAAATTTAAAAGATCAATGATTAATTCAAATAAAAAATAATGTTTGTGAGAGAAATTATCTAACCCATGGAAATATGCATTGAATTGCAACCAAATCTCTTGTTCAAGTCGATGTGTTATCTTAGTGCACATCACTCTTTAGAAGGATATGTACTAATATATTCATCAACTTGAACATGCTCAAGGGCAAGGCGTTAGATTTTATTTTTCTACCCTTTTGCAGTATAGAGATTCAAGGCAACGAATTCTCTTATTTGCATATTATATCAAGAATACATGGAGTAATTGATCAATCAATATATTGTTGCAACTTAGTATTGGTATAGATAATCACACATATGATGTTCAATTAGATAAAACAATATCCTAAATAATTTACCGTAAAAAATAATGTTTTTTCACATAATCAATACACAAATATAACAATTCTCTCTTGTGCATCTCCACTATTTCTCATACCAAGCATCTAGGGTTTGCCTATTTTTTTCCATGGTTTTTTTTTTTTTATATATATTTTTCATTCAAGTTGAAATACATATACATTTTAAAGATTCCTTAGAGAGATATTATGATTCTTAACATATCGTTTATACTAAAATTATCCCTAATTAATGGACCATCATATATTATATTCATATAAAATATTATCCTATATACTATATCCTATCAACTTAAAAAAAAAGTGTTTAGTGAAAACAAAATCAAAGCATATGACATAGCATATATTGTATGCTCTCAATTTATACATGTATATCAATAAAAACTAGAACAATAATCTATTTTTTGATGCAAACTCGTGTTGTTATTTCTCTTGGTCAAGCCATAAGCATCATAGGTTTCAAAGATTCAAATATTTGTTTTACTAATTAAAATACTAGAATATACAATATGTCAATGCTTATCATGAGCATATCAAGGAATGTGAAACCGATGTTCTTGATAATCGATATCGCATTAAATTTTGGAATCAATAGAAAGATTGACATGCCTTATAACCCTCTAGTGTAATTGCTACAACCATGAAACCTTTTAGGTTTAGAAAAGAAAGGAAAAACCAACACAAGAATAAGAAGAAAACCAACATATAATTGATATATCTATTAGCCTAAGCATTACAAAAATAGAGATATATAGATTTGTCTACACAGTTACTCTAGCAAAATAGGAAAACATCAATACTATATTGTAATGGCTACAACCTTAAACACTCTAGGTCTACAATTTGGTTCTACTAAAAAAAAAATGCCAGTACTAAAATAACAAGAAAACCCATATGATAATAATGGGTTGTAATGGCTACAACCTTAAACACTCAAGGTCTATAAATTGGTTCTACTAAAAAAAAATGCAGTACTAAAATAACAAGAAAACCCATATGACAATAATTGGGTGTTTTATTGAAGGATAACACTCCAAGAGAATCCAACCCTAGAGCTAGAATTTCATATCCAAAACTATAATATGAAATTGATTACCCTGGGATGAACTAGAATTGTTAATGGCATGAAGTCACAATGGAAGAGAGAGGTGTTTAAGAGAAAAATAGAATTGTAAATGTAAATAATAAATTTATCATTAAATTTTAAAATTGAGCTAGTACATAGATGATACGCTAGAACTAGGCATGATTGCTTCCAAGTCTCCACATGGGTAAGCTCCAACTTCAAACCATGCCAAATATTTTGAGAATTGATCCCACTAAGTTAGGTTTGGAGGTTTCCAATAAGTCAAGTTCACGAGTGAGTAAGCATAATGACATGTTCAAAATTGAGTGAATGGGAAATTTTGAGTTGAGTTGTATGACACCTTGACAAATCGTACAATAAGTGGGTGGCATATTAACATAGTGTAAGTAGGTGGCATATTGACAAAGATGTGTTAGAGATTTCTAACATGTTATAACTATGAAAATATAAATGCAAGCATATATTGCGTGGATATTTGAATACACATTATTGTAGAGCTTATGTACTTCTCAAGCTTCCATTGATTCATTTTGCATGTGTATGCATTGCATCAAACTTATTGTAAATTTTAACCATTGTTCATTTCATTTCGTAAATTCTGGAATGTATACATCACTTGTTTAAAGAAATCGTAATGGTATTCCATCTTCAATTATTTGTTCATGATTAGCTTTGGACATTTTCCATTTTCTAACTTTTTTTTCTTTTTCTTGATTGAACTTCTATTAACTTTATGCGTGATGCACACACCAAATGACTATATTGACAACTTATAACATCAGACTGATAGTCTTGAAAGTGAACATGACTATTAGTTTGATGGGTTTCTTGAAAAAAATAGCCTTTCAATACAATGGATCCTCTTTCATATATAAAACCGTTATCATCAAAATCTTCTAATAACCTCATCTTTTGTTCTGTGCATCGCATCAACTAATATTTCATGTTTTCAATGTTGTCTATAGGTGCAACCACAACAAAGACATCTCCTACAAATAATTCGATATGTTCCAACAAGTAGTTTATTAGCACACATGCACGTGTCATTAAACTCGTCTACTATATATATAAATTGTATATATCCAACTTACAAGTACATATACAAGTTGTTTAAATACTTAACAAATATATTTTCAAACAATTGTAACATAAAAATCACCTTCTCTAACAAGATCAAAAACTTTATTGCCATCAATTGACACTATAGTTTCATTTGATTCCATCTCCTCTAAGCTTGCAAGTGGCATTTTTCATTTAATATTAAGTTCGGTATGTCTCCAAGCTTTAACATATTCCACATTTTTGTTTTCACAAATCTCTATGGATTCTGTGTCCTCTATGCAAACTGAACAAAAACAAGACTCATTTCTTCTATCAAATGCAAACACATTTTGATAGCATTTTGTTTTAACTGAACGCATTTTTCGTGTCCCATGTATTGTACCGGCTTCATATGGGATTGATCTATTTACATATTGGATTCCAACATACCAAAAAAACCTGCACAAGACAAGAACTTGTTAACTTGAAATCTATCAAGAAAATGATTGAAGATCATATAAATTTGATCACGTGAATAAAAATATCCTGTGTACATGTGTAACATGTATATATAGACACACCTACGCACATCCCTTGACGAATTATTTTCATGGCTTAGCTCCAGTTTGCACCATTCAACAACTTGATCAATGAATTCAAATCGATTGGCATGAGGGTTCATCTGATACCTTCGAAGTGCTCGTTTTACACATGCCCCTGCACCACCGTGGTCTCCTTTTCCATGACCAGTCTCAAAAAAATTCCATCAATGTGTAATGTGTGATTTCTTATGAAGACGAGACAACCAATAGAATGATCATGAATATTTGAACTGAACCACACATCCATCTGACCATATCCAATGTCAATCAAATCTGAGCCTGCGTTCTTTCAATGAATCATAAAATTTATCAAAACAATGTTGTACATAATGTGTGTTGTGTGCTCAATCATCACTTATATAAAAGTGATATTCTTTAATAACATGTTGATTGTCATTGGTTCTTTCTATGTTATCAAGACTCCATTGAGCATGTCTATATAGATCGTGGACAAATATAGTGACTTCATCAGAATGATAATAGTCACTCTGTATTTATTTTTGTGTAGCGAATGTGTAATTCTCTGCAAAATAAACTACAGACAAAATTTTCCCTAGTGGAAACACTTCATGGGATTGTTTGAATTGTGGGTCTTTCCATCGAGCTCTATGTGAATGCTTGGTGTATTTATAATTTCTTCCTCAAACTTCTTCAAAAAATCTATCACACAGATTTTATCGACTTTCAAATCAATCCTTTTGGAAATAACATTTGAAGAATGTGGAGTCGTGATGTTGATATATTCATATCTTTTCCAAATGACTGTTATATTAGAAAAAGATTGATCATTCATATCAATAAGATACTTTGAGTGAAACAAACTTATATTTCCACAACGATCACATTTCTTTCCACCAACACATTTTTTTTGGTAAAATAATTCATCACCTTCTCTTTCACATAGAATTTCAGATATAAAAGCACGGAATGTGGAAGGAGGAGGTGAACTTGGCCATACATTTTTACCAAAATCAAGAGAAGTGTCATAATATAACTCAAATTCCACATGATAACAACAACAAATGTCACGGACAATGATGGGTCTAACAAACCATGGTTTTTGTTGCACAAATGTATTGATGGAAATTTTAACTTCTTTGTGCTCTTCTTTGAACTTATTGAAAAATTCTATTTGTGTCATTGGCAATATATGTTTTGTATGTTCTTCATATTGTTTTTGTGCTAATATTCATCACAACACATCCCTTGTATGTGGTGAAACACGATATTATGTCAACCAACAATTACAGACCTATTCTTTAACATTTTTTGCAAGTCTATCTTTGTAGGGTTGTCTATAAATCATTGTCCAACAAGAAATTTCATCATTTGCATCTATTTTCAATCAAAATTTTATATGTTTTGTAATGTCCCCATCGTTACAACTACAAGCGAAGCAGAAAGTGAATTATTTTTTATTTTTATTTTTAATTAATTAATTTTTTTTTTTTATATATATTTTTTATAGGAAGGCAACGACGACAACAGTTCAACCACACAACCTGACGACAAACGTAAGCACGCAGATAAGGCAACAGACAACTATGACTCCACGCACTAACACAATGAGCAACTGAGCAAAACATGCGTAAATAAAACAAATAGAATGACTACCCGCCCGACACAAATATGACAATGCCTACAAGCTAAGGGACAACATCCACCATCCTGACACAAACATGACAACACCTACAAGCTAAAGGAAAAAATCCACCATCCCGACACAACGACCTTGACGACCAGTAACTAGAACCTCTATGGCGCACAAACCAAACGCATGAAGGCATTACAACCCAAGCACCAACAACAACTGTAATGAAAAAATGCCCACAACGGGTAGCATAGACTCAGACCAAGTTATCGTTCGCCTCGCATCCATCAGGGTGCGCAATTATCCCCTCATCAGGAATCATGTTGTCACAAGGCGATGGGCATGACGGTAACCATGGTGCAACACAACACATCTAGACCAATAACCCAAGAAGAATTTAATGCGCTAGGAGACCAAATCAACCGACAGGAAGACTATACCCACACACCCAAGCAACAGATCGACAAGATGCAAAACAACATCCTCAAATTAAATTGCATAAGCTATTAAGCGACTTTGCCCACAAACCATAACCCTTTATCCGTTAAGCATGATGTCTAAGTGCAAAGGAGTGAACTATTATAAGGTTATCATTATCATAAATGTGATCCAACATGTGACCAAATGTGCACGATAAATATGTTACTATTATCATAAATGTTATCATAAGGGTGAACTAATATATGCACTTAAAATAATTGAACTACTTAACATTCAATGATCTACGTTGTTCATTAAATATTCGACAATGATGACTATATCATTGTTGTCTAAACTATTTCTGTCTAGGTACGTGATAGTGTTATCTAGTAAAACTAAATTAAATCGCTATCTTATGAATTCTCTCTCGTGAATTCGCTATTAAAACCGAAACTTATATACCGAACATAATCCCTTCGGCACCACTGGAACAAAACAGATTACTCACATAACAAACATATCGAAGGTAAGTGTAAATGTTGTGATTCTTCAATCAAATATATCGTCGGGATGTGGGGGTAAATGTTGTCATTATCAATATTAGTCATTGTCCTTTAAACAATATCTAGATTTAAACAATCAATATGTGGTTGTCCTTTGAACAATATAGATTTATCATGTAAAATCGTTGTCATACCATAATGAATATAAAATCATTGTTATATAAAGAAATAGAAAAATCGCTATTACTCAAAATCTAGAGAATCATTGTCAAGGTATTATTGTTACATCATAGCCATGGACAAACCTAAATCATCATCTTATAGTGAATATAAAATAGTTGTTATATAATGAAATAGAAAAATCACTATTGCACAATATCTAGAGAATCGCTGTCAAGGTATTATCGTTACATCACAACCATGAACAACCCCAAAATCCATGTCATATACTAAATGTAAAATCGATGTTTAATGCTATTATAATAAAGGTTGTCTTTTAGTATATGACAAGATAGAGTTACATAATGATACGACAAAAATATGGATACGATAACACATATTTAAGCATGTAATATCGCAAAGTGATATGTATGTAATACCACAGGGTTTAACATATAATATTGCAGACTTACAAGATATAAATCGATATGTACAATAGACATCGCATGGTGTACCATTAAATCCCTGTCCAAAACATATTAAATTTGCAGTCTGAAAATGGAAAAATCCTAGCCCCAAAAAGGATAATTCTTAACCATTACACAAAAAAAAAACGCTACCATTACATAGTGAAAATGCCAAGGAAGTCGTTGGGCAAAGTGATATTGCGGTGTATCAATTTTGCACTAACTTTGCAGTGATATGGGTAAAACCACAGTGATACAAATTCATAGTGATATAAATGTAAAGATGTAAGGTCAATATCGCAGGGATAAAAACTGGGCATGATGCCAAAATCGTGGGGAATAAATGGTTCTTTCTACCAATGCAATCGTGGGTTAAGAACTATGCTTATGCCATTAAAATCATGGATTAAAAATCATGAATTGTGTCAATAAACTCATGGAGAAGAAATTTTGTTGTCTGTCAAGCATTTCGCTGATGTGCGTTGTCATTCAAATCACTGAATTTTAATAATGAAATTTGTTGAGTTTTACCCTCAAAAATTCCTTGAGCATAACATAAGAAATCACATTCAATAAAAGTAAAGAAAATGTTGTCATGAAGATTCCAAACTCAGTAACAAGATAGAAACATGTTGTCCATTCCCAAAGCGACTACATTCAAACATAAAAATCACTGCGCAATGAAGGAAAATTCGTAGCCTGTAAAAGTATAACAAAGGGTAAATTCGTAGGGTAAAATTCGCCATCAAATGTATTAATTTGCAGAGGAAAAATGCAGGCCCAATGGATTAAAGACGCAGAGCAGTTTCACCATCGAAAGGTAATAAATTATAGAGGAAAAATTCGTGATTGAATGCTTGCAGGGAGAAAAGATAAACAACGCACAAAGGTATTCAATCGCAAGAAGGTGCAAGACAATCAATCAACCAGGAACAATCTATAGGGGTAGACAGTTGGGATAAAACATCCTTCACTAATAAGCCACACACAGAAAAGTGGGGCATTAGGATCTATAGGTCTATTAACACCGAAGTGACAACCGTCAATCCAGCTCCTGGCCGACTGCTCAGGCGTGGACTAATGATCTAGGGATTAGGAAGAATGATAAAGCACAATCTCTTCATAATAATCTTTAAAACAAATAGAACAATCAAGGCAATTATGGATCAGGTGCCAAGGGAATTGATTCAATGCAGTGAGCATAAAGCTATGACGACTTTAAGTTCTCGATTAAAAATGTTGAGTAAACATTTTTTTATACAATAGAAGTACAGTAATGGAAGCGCAAGATCAATATTAATATACCATTCAAAATAAAAGCATGCGTACCGTAGCCCAAGGTGATATCTCTGAGTCGTTGTCCCGTGCGATCCGTCCAGCTCCCGCTTGCCGACCAATGTGACTTCACCGGTACCTCCTAGCCAATGCTAGGGGTACTCTTCTTCCCCCCGAGCCCCCCGAGCCGCAAAGGGGCCACACACACTAAACCAAAGAACAACTATCAACCAACTCGCCTCGCAAGGTAGAGTTACCACTCATTACCCGAGCTAGGTATCCCAACTCCCACAAGATAAGTCAGTCAAGATAAAAATTATGCAACGTAACGTTACGCATAAAAAAAATCATCCTATACTCCTCCTCCTCCATCCTTTTTATAGGATTTCTAAGTGATTTCTTTCCCAAATTCCCATTTAATTTATTTTTCATTAAATTAATTCAAAAAAATCTCCCCCGTACACACGTCACCCATCCCCCTAGTTGCATCAGGAATTAATTTCATTAATTATTTAATTACTCCTATTTCCCTCACCCACCTAGAAGCATTCCTAAAATCACTCCTTCGTGTCCCCATATTCCCTTACACATTTTAAATGACTTATGCTCTTACTAAATTCCTAGTTGAGTTCATATTTAGAAAGTTCTTAAAGGAAAGATTCCTTACTAAGTTAGTCATTCTGCATTTTCCTTACATTTCCTTTTTCTTTATGTTTCCCCCTTTTCCCCTAGTTTCCTATTTTTTAAGTTTCCCTCTTTCCCCTCTTAACTAAAACTCAATTTAACAAGTGGAGAAAATCACATTTTACCCCTTTTTCCTTTTAATTAATAAATTTTATTTAGCATATGTAGAAAAAAAATCGATTCCCCTTTAAAATTTTAATCCCTCAATATAATTTGATTTTAATAAATTTATTTAATTTCTTACCCCCTTCTCATCACATGTTTAATTATGATTATTCTATTTTTACCACAAGTATCACTTAGACCTAGATTTTAATTTCCTAGGTTGGGCGACAATTTTATGAGGGATTTTTTTTTTCTTTTTAAAACTTACTTATCATAACATTCATTTTAAGGCCGACTAGGATTATTCACTTACCCATTGAATTCACGATGTGCCCTTCAAGATGCACTAGGTGCTCCAAGGGTGCCACTCGCCTTTTTCTATTTTCCTTATGCAACGTGCCCTTCAGGACGCACTACGTGCTCCAAGGGTGCCACTCACCTCTTGACTGACTTGGTAGACCTCAAAAACCCCTATAGTCAATACTCTGCCAGGTGATCTTGTGGGAGACTAAGGGACTCTAAGGAATAAGGCCCCTACCTTATTGCACGCCCCTTAGAATCATCCTGAGTGAATATTGGAGTCTGCCCTCATGGCATCGTGGGTCTTCTCGAACTAGGTAATTGTTAACCTACCATTTCAGCCATGAAGAGAGTGATAATAGGCTGTGGCAGGGTTTTTGTCCACACCTCTCCCTCAATGTCTCTGGTTGTCGTGCGTGGCCCCTCTACTCCACATGTGAGTTTGGTCGGCAAGCTACTGTCGGTCTGCATCATCAACAAATCACGTTAGTAATAAAATCAATCATCATAACATCTAATCGAATGTGCATATGTCATATCAACAATAATCAAAACCCAATAGTCCACTCCCTGATTTGATCCAGAGTCCAAGGGGTTTCATCGATGCCTCTACATCCTCGAGGTCCAAATTTCTGCATACTCAGGAGAACCCAGTCAATAGCACTTGTCTATGTAAACACACAAAATAACATATCCATAATGCCTCATAATCATAATCAAACGACCAATATTATAATAATTTGGATCACTTGCAAGCAAGTGTCCTCAAAGAATAAGTTCGCTCAGTGCGCACAAGAGCAGGATGTTACATACACCCCCTCTTGGTCTAAACTTCATCCTGAAGTTTCACAACATAGAAGTGTCAAAATAATGTGTATCACAGTATCATAAGTCTATATATCAAACAAAAATGGAAATTGTTGGTGCATCTCATATGCGTCCTCCCGGTTCATCAAGTGCGAACTATAGTTGTCCCACTAGACCTTGACTTGATCTACTGTTTGATGTCGTAGCTGTCGAATGTGACGATACAAGATGCGGATCAGCTCAGCCATGAGCGCCCCCTCATCCGATATCTTCAAGGAACTCATGTCAATAACATGTGTAGGATCACTAATATAATGTCTCAAAACAGATACATGAAAAACATCGTGCATACGCCTCAAAGAATTAGGCAAGGCTAGTCGATAGGCCACGGGCCCCTTTCTCTCCATAATCTCAAAAGGTCCCATGAGCCTAGGAGAGAGTTTATCTCCCTTTCCAAACTTGATTGAACTCTTATGTGGTTTTCCCCACAAGAAGACTTGATTGCCAACTTCGTAACTGCGGTCGACATGACACGCATCAGCATAGCTCTTCTGTCGATCCTATGCTTCTTTGATCCTTTGTCTTATTGTTTGCATTTTATCTTCCATTTCTTGGATCGCTTCTAGTCTCACCAGGACCCTATCCTCGAGTCGATCCCAACTCAAAGGCGTCTGACATGGTCGCTCATAAAGAAACTCGAAAGGTGCCATCTTAATGGTGCTTTGGTAACTGTTGTTATATGTGAATTCTACCAGTGGCAAGAATTCTTCCCAATGCTTTTGATGGTCCATCACATACATGCACAACATGTCTTCCAAGATTTGGTTTGTTCGTTCGGTCTTCCCATCTATCTCCGGGTGATATGCAGTACTAAAGTTAAGTTAGGTTCCCAAGGCCTCTTGGAAACTAGTCCAAAATCATCCAGTAAACACCAATCCTCGATTGAATATAATCCTCTTAGGCACACCATGCAGCCTCACAATCTCACTAATGAAAAATCTTGCTATTTCAGGTGCCTGATATGTCATACACACAGAAATAAAATGATCACTCTTCTTCAGAGTGTTGACTACCACAAAAATCGAGTCGTGTCTCCTTGACGTCAGTGGCAATCCAACAATGAATTCCATCGAAATGACCTCCCATTTCAACTCTGGAATAACGTGAGGCTGTAGTAATCCTGTTGGATGTCTATGTTCAGCCTTCACTTGCTAACATTCTAGGCATCTAGCCACATAGTTAACTATGTTTGCCTTCATTCCTTTCCAGAAGAATAAGGGTTTAAGGTCTGCCCTCATCTTCGTGACTCCCAAGTGAGTCATGTACACTGCTTTGTGAGCCTCATTTAAGATCAAACTCCTCGATTCCTCGTTCTGTGGTACGTAAATCCAATTTTTAAACCTCAATAATCCATCGTCGTCAAATGTAAATCCTTCAAATCTTGGTACCATCATTGTGTCTTGTCCAATAAAATCCTTGACCTCTTTGCACCAGTCATCGTCACGCTATAAAGTTAGAATCCTTTCACATAGATTTGTCTGAAGAGGCAACACCGAAAATATGCGTGGTCTCCGACTCAATGCATTTGCCACTCTGTTCACTATTCCCTTTATGTAAGTAATCTCTAAATCGTACTCACTAAGCAATTCCGACCAACGTCGATGTCGCGCGTTCAGGTCGCTTTGCGTAAAGATGTGTTGTAGGCCACAATGGTCCATTTTTACTTCAAAAGTTCATCCAATAAGGTAGTGTCTCCACACTCTCAAGGCATAAACAATGGCTAGCAACTCCAAATCACGTGTCACATAGTTCTCCTCATGCATTCTCAATTTCCCCGAGATGTAAGAGATCACTCGATCGTCTTGCATAAAGAATCTGCCTAAACCTTCCTTGGATGCGTCAGTGCATACCAAGAATTTTGTGTCCATGTCAGGGACCTTTAGTATCGATGTTGTTTTCAACATCTCCTTGAGCCTCCAAAATGCTTCCACGCATTTCTCGGTCTAAACAATCTTCTTGTTCTTCTTCTGTAATTCTGTGATCAGATTTTCTATCTTTGAAAATCCCTCGACGAACTGTCGATAGTATCTTGCTAAACCCATGAAGCTATGCACTTCCGGGACATTCATCGATGTAGGACATTCCATAATAGCCTCGACCTTTGTTGGATCCATGGCGATACCTTCATTGGAGATGACATGCCCTAAGTAGTGAATCTTCGATTGGTAAAACAAGCATTTAGATAATTTCCCATACAATTTGTTCTCTCACAAACACTGTAGTACCAAGCGCAAGTGCTTGTCATGATCCTCCATTGTTCAAGAGTAAATCAAAATATCATCAATGAATACTTGGAAAAACTTCTCCAAGTACTCTCGGAACATCCCGTTCATCAAACTCATAAATACCCCTGGGGCATTCGTCAATCCAAATGGTAAAACATTAAACTTGTAATGTCCAAACCTCGTCTTAAAGGTGGTCTTAGGGACATCATCCTCCTTGATCTGTAACTGGTGATACCTTGATCTCAAGTTGATCTTTGAAAACACCGTCACACCCTTCATCTGATCAAATAGATCATCAATCCTCGACAACAGATACTGATTCTTGATCATTGCCTTGTTCAATTGACGGTATTCAATGCAGAGTCTCCACGACCCATCCTTCTTTCATATGAAAATAATAGGCGCACCCCATGGTGACACACTAGGGTGTATCAGATCCAAGTCCAACAACTCCTTTAGTTGCATTCTCAACTTCTGTAACTTCGGGGCTGACATCCGATAAGGTGTTCTTTCTATCGATTCAGTCTCCGGTTTTAGGTCTATGGTAAATTCCAATTCCCTCTCTGGCGACATCGCAGGTAACTCCTCCGGGAAGACGTCCACAAACTCTCTCACCACGGGAAGGTGTTCTAGACCTTCTACTACTCCCTTCTTGTTTAACGCAAGGATCATATAAATCTTACATCCCTTGCACATGCTCTTCTGTAGTTGCAAGGAAGAAATGAACCTTAGGAAAAATCCCTGGTTCCGTCCTACAATTACGCATCTCTGTCCCTCATCATTAACCAAGCTCAACGTTTTCGTCTTATAGTTGAGTATCTCCTCATGGAATTCCAACCAGTCCATACTAATCATGACATCATAAGATCCTGAGATTGTGATGTACAGGTTGGCCCTAGTGACAAACTCTCCTAGGTTAAAGATACAACCCATAACTTTCCCTCCAACCTTCTGTTTGGCTCCTGAAGCCATCTCTACAAAGCTAAAATCATCCTATTCAACTACCTTTACCTTAATCCTTTTTAGTAGTGCACCATAAATGAAACTCTCGGTAGCACTGAGATCTATCAAAATATTAAGGATCTGGTCAACGATGGTACCTGATGTCTCGAGCATAATCGACTGGTGCTCTACCTGGTGGTTATTCACCGCTGCATGAATCCGATGGGCCTTACCCAAATCTCCCACGGTAGTGGGTTCGGCTGATCCAGATGCTCTAGTCCTCTCCACTGGGCAGTTGCGCTGGTAGTGTGGCTCCCCACATGTCCAACACCCCTTCTTCGGTCCAGTACCCCTGGTACCCGAAGTAGAAGCCGATGGCCCACCGGCATGGAATACTGGTCTGTTCTGCTGAGCAGGCCTAAATTGTTGTGGTTGTGGTCGACGTTGTTACTGATGTTGTGGTCCCCGATAAGGTGTTCACTGGTGAGGTGTTGGTCATCGAGGTGTAGTGAAAGTGGATCCTCTCTTGAAGTCACAATATCCTGGTGTATGTCTAGCTAGTGTCTGATGCTACTGCGCACCAGATGAAACTTGCCCTGCTGGTCTCGCTGGAGTCATTCTCTGACCCTCGCTAATAAGATCCTCCTCTATTATGAGGGCCTTATGGATGGCATCATGCAAGGTATGGGGCATCAGAATCCTAACCTTTGCACGTATGCTGACATTAAGGCCAAACAACTTTTTGACCTTAAGTTTCTTAGTATTAAGGTGCGGATCATACCGAAGCAACTCCATAAAATGAGAATCGTACTCTGGCACCGTACGATTGCCCTGTCGTAAGACATTGTACTCGTTGAGTTGACGCCCAATAAATTCCTCTGATATGTACCTCTCTTGGAACCATTCCTTGAATAGTTCCCATGACATGTCCTCAACAACCATGTTCAATTGTGGCAGGAGTATCTTCGACCATAAAAGAGCGCTCCCCTTCAGTTGAAAGACCATCATGCGGACCTTCATGTTGGAGGTATAGTCACGAAGTGCAAAGCACATCGCCATATTCTCCAACAATACCTTGGTGGTTGCGCCGTTCGGGGCACCAAAGAACTCAAGAAATTTTACCTTCTCGAGTTTTTGGTGAATGCTACCAATACCGACAGGAGTGCGCGGTGGACCCTCAGGGGGTGACGATGCCCTGGCCTCATCTCTGTCCAATTGACTTATTGATGCCTCAGACGTCCATTGAAAGGACCTCATCAGCCCAACCACATCACCCTCCGCTATCTGTTTCTTCCCGACAACCTGTTTGTCTCCATGGGGGTTAGACCCCTCAGGCGTGGATGCTACTCAAGGCGTCGCACCTCCTCCCCTAGCACCCAGTCATCTGCCTACATGATGTTCTCTAACCATGATTACCTGCACGAATACAAGTCAACTTAATTAGCAACAATATAATCGAATATCACATCAACAAAAGTCGTAGTGATCCCAAGTCACGGGTTGAACCTGCTCTGGTACCATATGTAACGTCCCAATCGTTACGACTATAAGCGAAGCATAAAGTGCAATTTTTGTTTTTTTTCAGGAAGGCAACAACGACAACAGTTGAACCACACAACCTAACAATGAATGTAAGAACACAGATTAAGCAACAAACAACTACGACTCCACACACTAGCACAACAAGAAACTAAGTGAAACATGCGTAAATCAAACAGATAGAACGACTACTCGCTCGACACAAATATGACAATCCCTATAAGCTAAGGGAAAACATCCACCATCCCGACACAAACATGACAAAACCTACAAGCTAAAGGAAAACATCCACCATCCCAACACAACAACGTCAACGACCAGTAACCAGAACCTCTATGGCGCACAAACCAAACGCATGAAGGCGTTACAACCCAAGCACCAACAACAACTACAATGAACAAACACCCACAATGGGTAGCACAGACTCAGACCAGGTTATCTTTTGCCTCGCATCCATCAGGGTGCACAATGATCCCCTCATCGAGAATCATTCTGTCACAAGGCGATAGGCGAGACGGTAACCCTGGTGCAATACAACACATCTAGACCAATAACCCAAGAAGAATTCAACACGCTAGGAGACCGAATCAACCAACAAGAAGACTATACCCACGCACTCAAGCAATAGATCGATAAGATGCAAGACGACATCCTCAAATTAAATTGCACAAGATATTAAGCGACTTTGCCCACAAACCATAACCCTTTATCCGTTAAGCATGATGTCTAAGTGCGAAGGAGTGAACTATTATAAGGTTATCATTATCATAAATGTGACCCAACATGTGACCAAATGTGCACGATAAAAATGTTATGATTATCACAAATGTTATCATAAGGGTGAACTAATATATGCACTTAAAATAAGTGAGCTATTTAACATTCAATGATCTACATTGTTCATTAAATATTCGACAATGTTGACTATATCATTGATGTCTAAACTATTTCTTTCTAGGTACGCGATAGTACTATCTAGTAAAACTGAATTAAATTTCTATCTTATGAATTCTCTATCTTGTGAATTCGCTATTAAAACCGAAACTTATATACCGAACATAATCCCTTAAGCACCACTGGAACAAAACAGATTGCTCACATAACAAACATATCGAAGGTAAGTGTAAATGTTGTGATTCTTCAATAAAATTTATCGTCGGGATGTGGGGGTAAATGCTGTCATTATCAATATAAGTCATTATCCTTTAAACAATATCTAGATTTAAACAATCAATATGTGGTTGTCCTTTGAACAATATAGATTTATCATGTAAAATCGTTGTCATACCATAATGAATATAAAATTGTTGTTATATAAAGAAATAGAAAAATCGTTATTACTCAAAATCTAGAGAATCATTGTCAAGGTATTACTGTTACATCACAACCATGGACAAACCTAAATCATTGTCTTATAGTGAATATAAAATAGTTGTTATATAATGAAATAGAAAAATCGCTATTGCACAATATCTAGAGAATCGCTATCAAGGTATTATTGTTACATCACAGCCATGGACAACCCCAAAATCGATGTCATATATTGAATGTAAAATTGTTGTTTAATGCTATTATAATAAAGGTTGTCTTTTAGTATATGACAAGGCAGAGTTACATAATGATACGACAGAGGTATGGATACGATAATGCGGATTTAAGCATGTAATATCGCAAAGTGATATGTATGTAATATCACAGGGTGTAACATATGATATTGCAGACTTACAAGATATAAATCGATATGTACAATAGACATCGCATAGTGTACCATTAAATCCCTGTCCAAAATATATTAAATTTGCAGTCTGAAAATGGAAAAATCGTAGCCCCAAAAAGGATACCATTACACCAAAAAAAACCGCTACCATTACACAGCGAAAACGCCAAGAAAGTCATTGGGTAAAGTGATATTGCAGTGTATCAATTTCACACTGACTTTCCAGTGATATGGGTAAACCTGCAGTGATACAAATTCATAGTGATATAAACACAGAGATGTAAGTTCAATATCGCAGGGATAAAAACTGGGCATGATGCCAAAATCGTGGGGCAGAAATGGTGTTTTCTACCAATGCAATCATGGGTTAAGAATTGTTCTTATGCCATTAAAATCATGGATTAGAAATTGTGAAATGTGTCAATAAAATCGTGGAGTAGAAATTTTGTTGTCTGCCAAGCATTTCGTTGTTGTGCGTTGTCATTCAAATCCTTTAGTTTTATTAATAGAAGTACAATAATGGAAGTGAAAGATCAATATTAATCTACCATTCAAAATAAAAGCATGTGTACTGTAGCCCAAGGTGACAACTTCGATTCGTTGTCCGGCATGCTTTGTCCATCTCCCGCTTGTCGACCAATGTGACTTCAGTGGTACCTCCCAACCAACCCTAGGGGTACTCTTCTTCCCCCTGAGCCCCCTGAGCCGCAAAGGGGCCACACACACAAAACCAAAGAACAAATAGCAACCAACTCACCTCACAAGGTAGAGCTACCACTCATTACCTGAGTTGGGTATCCCAACTCCCACAAGATAATTCAATCAAGACAAAAATTCTGCAGCGTAATGTTACGCATAAAAAAAATCATCCTATACTCCTCCTTCTCCATCCTCTTTATAGGGTTTCTAAGTGATTTCTTTCCCAAATTCCCATTTAATTTATTTTTCATCAAATTAATTCAGAAAAACCTTCTCCGTACACATGTCACCCATCCCCCTAGTTGCACTAGGAATTAATTTCATTAATTATTTAATTACTCCTATTTCCCTCACCCACCTAGAAGCATTCTTAAAATCGCTCCTTGGTGTCCCCATATTCCCTTACACATTTTAAATGACTTACACTCTTACTAAATTCCTACTTGAGTTCACATTTAGAAATTTCTTAAAGGAAAGATTCCTTACTAAGTTAGTCATTCTTCTTTTTCCTTACATTTCCTTTTTCTTTATGTTTCCCCCTTTTTCCTATTTTTTAAGTTTCCCTCTTAACTAAAACTCAATTTAGCAAGTGGAGAAAATCACCTTTTACCCCTTTTTTCCTTTTAATTAATAAATTTTATTTAGCATATGTAGAAAAACAATCAATTCCCCTTTAAAATTTTAATCCCTCAATATAATTTGATTTTAATAAATTTATTTAATTTCTTACCCTCTTCTCGTCACATGTTTAATTATGATTATTCTATTTTTTACCACAAGTATTACTTAGACCTGGATTTTTTATTTTTTTTATACTGGGGGAATCGACAACTTAGTCCTAGATTTTATTTTCCTAGGTTGGGAAACATTTTTATTAGGGAATTTTTTTATTTTTTATTTTTTTAAACTTACTTATCAGGACATTCATTTTAAGGCCGATTAGGATTATTCACTTACCCGTTGAAATCGCGACGTGCCCTTTAGGATGCACTAGGTGCTCCAAGGGTGCTTCTCACCTTTTTTTGTTTTCCTTGTTTGATGTGCCCTTCAGGATGCACTACGTGCTCCAAGGGTGCCACTCGCTTCTTGACTGACTTGGTAGACCTAAAAAACCCCTGGAGTCAATACTCCACCAGGTGATCTTGTGGGAGACTAAGGGCCTCTAAGGAATAAGGCCCCTGCCTTATTGCGTGCCCTTTAGAATCATCCTGAGTGAATGTCGCACTCTGCCCTCACGACATCATGGGTCTTCTCGAACTAGGTAATCATTAACCTACCGTTCGAGCCACGATGGGAGTGCTAGTAGGCTGTGACAGGGTTGTTGTCCACACCTCTCCCTCAATGTCTCTAGTTGTCGTGCATGACCCCTCTACTCCACATGTGAGTCTGGTTGGCAAGCTATCGTAGGCCTGCATCATCAACAAATCATGTCAGCAATAAAATCAATCATTATAATATCTAATCAGATGTGTATATGTCATATCAACAATAATAAAAACCTAATAGTCCACTCCCTGACTCGATCCAGAGTCCAAGGGGTTTCATCGATGCCTCTGCATCCTCGAGGTCCAAAGTCCTGTATACTCAAGAGAACCCAGTCAATAGCACCTGTCTATGTAAACACACAAAATAACATATCCATACTACCTCATAATCATAATCAAATGACCAATAGTATAATAATCTGGATCACTTGCAAGCAAGTGTCCTCAAAGAATAAGTTTGCTTAGTGTGCACAAGAGCGGGATGCTACATGTTTGTACAGTGTTTTTCTTGAGTTTCCCATTGCTTTTTCCAGGTGTTGAGTCAAATGATATTTTATATTGCTAGATGAAACAACTATAGTTTGTATCACTCTAAATGCAACACTGACATCTTTTTTTCGAGATTTTCTAAAAGCTTTTAATACACTAGTTATATTGTCAAAGAAATTATGTTTCACCTTTGTATCTTTTGTCGACTTTTGAATACCCAATAATGATGTAGCTTCTTTTAACTTTCTTGACTTTATTAGATAGAGTAAAAGTTGAGCTTGTATTGTTACCGATTCATCTTTGAAAAACGTATTATACATATTCTTAGTTCGATATCTTATATAATGTTTAGCTTATTTCTTCCCAAATTTGTCAATATCAATATTTTCAAATATTTCATCATCAATGTTGATAGATTCTCCTGCATATTTCAATTTAAAGTATATATTAAAAACTAAAACTCGGACATAAATGTTAGGATATTTAGACACTTAGGAGTTAGTTAAGATCTACTTGGTCTAATATGTCGTTAGGTAAAAGTGTGTTTCTTAGTGTGTTTCTTTAGTATGCATTAGTATGCATTT
>JZKD02S1450129.1:102379-142655 GCA_000966675.3 Picea glauca
GCAAGACTTTCTACATGGACCTCGAGGAAGGTACATTAGATTGCTATATACTTCTATTAAGATATTGCTATACAACAAAGGGGTAATGATGATGGAGTCAAACAACTAAACTTCCTTGCGTGCATGGGGGAAGGGGGGAAGCACTGAAAAAAAGGGGAGAAATGGAAGGAGGAAAGGATAATGGAAGGAAGGAGGAACCCTTGGACCCAATCATGATGGATGACGACCAGATCAAGAGGATCACAACGACATCTGGAAAGACGCGTAGCCGAGTACCCTACCGATACAAGGTGAATACCAAGAATAGAGTTGTCACGAGGGAAGGCTTGGCGAGTGACAAGGAAGAGGTAGAGGATCTCTGGGCTATGGAGCAAATTGAGGAAATCCTGCGTGCAACATATGAGAGGAAGACAAGTGGTCCAATAATAGGAAGAGAAGGCAACAATCCTATCCATATTAATGTCAGTGTGGAACCCATAAACCCATGTGTGACTAATACACCAAAGAGAAAAACATTGTTTAAACAATTGAATTCTGGGAGAAGAAAGACAACAAGAAGTACATCTACATAAGGAACAACAACTGGAGGAGTCAGTTCAGGCAACACTAGTCAAGTATCTACATCACACGAAGGTAGTAGTTTAGCATTCAGAATGGCAGGACACGATCCCACCATCAGATTACCAAAATTTAAAGGAGAAGTGTCGGAGAACCCAAAAAAACATTTTTTCATCTGTGAGAAGATTTGGGAAGCAAAACAAATCACAGATGAAGATACTAAAATGGCACAGCTAGTGATTACACTAAGGGATCGAGAATTGGATTGGTATATGAGTTTAGCTACAAACAATCCACCAGGGACAACTAGAACAATTGCATACATCAAGAAATTACTGATAAATGAGTTCCAAAAGCCAAGTTCATAAGATCAGTACATGAACGAGATAATCAAAATTAGACAAAAACCGGGAGAATCTGTATGGGAGATCGACCAGAGATTCAGGCGACTGAAGGGAAAGTTGAAATATCTCATGATCGATATGCAACATAGGCACTTGTTCGTCAATTCACTACTACAACACCTAAAATACCCATTGCGACAAAAAATGTTTCAGACGCACGTAGAGGCTCTATAGGCAGCCCTGCATCTGGAAGAAAACCAGTATCGACAGATAGATCCAACCATCGAATAAATAAAGGAGGATTTGAAGAAATTAACGTTCCAACTAAACTAGAATAAAAGTAAGGACAAACAAGAAGTCGTTTGGTGTACTACATGCAGGACAAAAGGGCACCACAAGAATGAATGTCCAACATTTGTGTAGTATATGGTAGTAGGAATGCCAAATCCGTAACCAACAAGAGGACTATGGTGCGAAATCTATAAGAAATTGGGCCACGATTCATATCACTGCCCAATGATGCATAAATACCAGGCAGTCCCAAAGCATTCATATTGCAACTTTTGCAATTTAGTGGGCCACGATGGCAAAGATTCTAGAACTATGGATTTGATGCGAGAGAGGACATCAGATGCATATAGAATGCAGGCATAAATGATGACTAGGCAAGCCACACCACAATTTAACTAAATCCCAACACCATACAACATTGTGTAGCAGCAGTATAATACTGCGAAGAAACCATATAATACTGTGTAGCCACAGTACAACACAACACAACCTTAGAACAATATTGCACAGTACAATCAGGTGCTTTAGTATAACGCGTCAAGAGGAGATCGAGCAGGATACAGAGGTGGAGGATGAGTGAGAGGGGGTTTTGGAAGAGGCATAGGACTGGTGGTATGTCAAAATTTCCAACAACCAGGACATTATGCAAGGGAATGTCCACTTCCACCAACAACTTGTATGTATTGTCGCACATCAGACCATGATACGAAAGAGTGTCTAACATTATTAGTAAAGATTCGGGAAAAGAGGAACCAAAACAACCAGAATTTTCAGTGGATTTCAGCCGAAGCGAGGGATGAAGGACGGAACATCAACATAGTTTCCCACGAAGGAGATAAAACAGGAAACAACGTAGTCTGACAATATCCAGTACAACAACAATGGGTGAAGAAGAACGTTGAACCAAGGAAGCAGTTCAATGCGCAGAATGAGAAGGAGATATTTAAGAAAGAGACACAAGAATTTTAGAAGGATGATATTACGACGACTTCAATTGCGTAGGAAAGCAAGGAAGAAACATAGTACGAGATGCCTCCATTATTGGATCATACCAATGAAATGCAACCCATGGGGAAAGTAAGTACAATCAAAGGCTTTTTGAAATCATGTGTAAAAGTATTGAATAATCCATCATCTATCAAAATATTGCAAAACATATTAGAAAGATGTAGTATAGAGATGGAAGGGAAACTAGAACAAAAAAAAGTCAATCATCTACATACAAGGAGAAGAACAAGTAGGGAGTTCAAACTGAATGCCAACATCAGAGATTTCAACATGGGAGATATCATACTAGATCTAGGATCTGAAGTTACTGTACTACCAAAGAAGACATGAAAATGTATGGGAGAGCCCACATTAGGATACTCACCTGTACAAATGAAACTAGAAAACCATAACAGATTCCTACCAATCGGTAGACTTAAAGGAGTGGCAGTAGACCTGGATGGAGTGCGCACTAGAGAAAACTTTGAAGTGATTGAACTAGTGGACGACACAACACCATATCCAACGTTTCTTGGTTTGGATTGGGCATTTGAAAACCAGGCCATAATCAATTTGAAGACATGAAAAATGACATTTGAGTCAGGTGAATACATGGTCATCGTGCCTTTAGACCCATCAGAAGGGGAAAGGTTTGTAGTACCCGCTTGCCTAGACTTAGAGGAAATCATCCAGTTGTATAGAACAACTGCGCGCTATGAGGATTACATGAATCCAGTTGTAGATGGGATACTCATTTGACAGAGCATTACTTCATTTGCGACATACTCAGATACCAGTTTAGATAACTGGCAACAAAGGCTACACGAAGTTTCCACGAGAATATTTGCACGAATAGATCACGCAGTAAGATGGGTAGGCACGTAGATAAGGGAAACACCCAGTTTCCATGGAGTAAACGACCTAGAATTATTCTTGGAACAATACACAGATGAAGTTTTAGAGAATAAGAGACTCTTATCACTTGATATAGCTCAAGGCCACACCTACAAGATGGTGGGGTGCACACAAAGAGACAGTAACAAATTGGTACCAATGTAAGCGGTTAATGCACATAAGGTTTGACGCAGGACAAAAAAACAACAAGCAGTAGAAGTATGATGGACAGGGGGCACCGACAGAACACTTGGAGAAGTGCAGAACATTGTGGAAAATGAAACCCCTAGAGGAATGACCTCATCATTTAATACACACTCTAGAGGGCATACCAACGAACTGGTATACATACCAGGAATTGCACAAAGGAACTGTGACCTGGATGGTATTGCAACAAAATTTTACAGTCGCTTTCTCGTTCAAACATGAGTACCCCAACATAGATGCAGCTCTTAAATAGATAAGAGGGGTGATATTCATCAAGGATCCAGAAGTCGAACTCATAATAGAAGAACAACAGTGGAACAAACAGACAGTCAAAGAATTGTTGTCATGTTACCATGTGTAGGAGGAAGCACCAGATGAAGACGATCCACGTGATATTCAGATCGAGGAAGCGGAAGGCGAAAGAGAAGTGGAAGGTCCACCTAAAGAATCATAAGTCATTGCTGCACCAATCAAGGTGAAGAAAGTCAACATTCGAAAAGTTGAGAATCCCAAAATGGCCAGCATTGGAGATTATTGGGGATGAGCAAACAATAGAAATCATAACAGAGTTATTGTGTGAATATAGTGACATGTTTCCCACAACATTTACAAAGATGAAGGGTATATCAGGAGAGCTAGGAGAAATGAAGATACCACTCTGAGCCGAAGTGAGATCGATCAGACAATGACCATACATATTGAACCCGACATATAAGAAGAAAGTCAAAGATGATATCGACAGGATGCTTGAAGCTGGAATCATAGAACCAGTGAAGGAATCAGAATGGATAAGACCCATGGTAGTTCAGGAGAAAAAACAAGAAGGGATAAGGATATGCGTAGACTTGAGGAATTTGAACGATGCATGCCTACATGACCCGTTCCCTACACCTTTCACGGATGAAGTGTTGGAGAAGATAGGAGGACACGAAGTTTACTCATTCACTTATGGATTCTCAGGCTACCACCAGATCAAGATAGCACAGGAAGACAGATACAAGACCACGTTTGCTACAGAATGGGGATCCTACCAGTACACAATCATGCAATTTGGACTGAAGAATGCACCAACAATATTTTCTAGAGTAGTCATCGTCGCGTTTAAGGAATTCATCCACCAGTTTTTAGAGGTATACTTGGATGATTGGACAGTATATAGTTTGTTGAAAGACCATGTAAAGGTCTTACAACTGATGTTAGAAATATGTAGGTAGTGCTAGATATCATTAAAAATAAAAACATGTATATTTGAAACACCGCTTGGGATACTATTGGGCCATATAGTATGCAAACAAGGTTTACTAGTAGATCCTGCAAAGATTGCAGTAATTGTTAACTTTCCATCACCAAAAACAGTCTGTCAACTAAGAGCAACATTGGGACACACATGATACTACAATTTTTTTATCAAAGGGTATGCACATATTACCGCACTAATGGAGAAATTGTTAAGAAAAGATACCAAGTTTCAATGGAACGACGATTGTCAACACAATCTGGATACACTGAAAGAAAAGATGGTCACCACGCCAATACTAGTATTTCCAGATTAGGAGAAGACATTCCACGTACATGTAGATGCATCATCCATAGCACTTGGAGCTATTTTGGTGCAGCCATGAGTGGTTGATTTGGATCACCCTGTAACATTTGTGAGCAGGAAGCTATCAGAATCAAAACAAAACTATAACACCACAGAGAGGGAAGGCCTAGTTATGGTCTACGCACTACAAAAGTTCATGCATTACTTATTGGGAAAACACTTTAAGATGTTCACAGATCACTCAGCCCTTAAATACCTAGTCAATAAGCTAGTTTTGGGGGGGAGAATTTGTCGATGGTTACTACTATTTCAAGAATTTGATTTTGAAGTAATAGTCAAACCAGGAAAATTGAACGCAGGACCTAACCACCTATCAAGGGTCACAAATGGAGAAGAACGTATGAATTTAGAAGACAACTTCCTGGATGCACAGTTATTTTCAGTCTAGATCGTTGATGAACACTTTGCAGATATCATCCAGTACTTGACCACAGGTATTGCGCCGCGGGAATATAACACCACGCAGAAGAAAAACCTGGTAGCTTGGGCTGCAGACTATCAACTGATCGCAAGACACTTATACAAAATGGGTGCAGATAGCATCTTGCGAAGATATGTGTTAGAACACGAACGACCAAGAGTTTTAGCAGAAGCCCATGAGAGAATAGAAGGAGGGCATTACGCAGGAAAAGATAACACGCAGAAGGTATTGTGTGCAGGACTAAGGTGGTCAACCATTCATAGAGACTCGAAGGAGTACTGCCAGAGATGCGATGCCTGTCAAAGGGTTGGTAAACCCAATAGAAGGGACGAGATGCCATCACGACCATAGGTAACATTGCAGGCATTCGATAAATGGGAAATATAATTTTTGGGACCAATCAATCCACCAAAAAGAATAGGAGCAAGGTACATTGTTACCACGACAGAATACCTGACAAGATGGGCGAAAGAAACACCAGTAAAGGATTGCAGTGCAGAAACAACATCACACTTTCTATTTGAACAAGTAATCACTAGATTTGGGTGCCCAAGAATTTTGTTGAGCGACCAAGGCACGAACTTCATTAACAACACTATCAACACTATGAATGGATAGTTTGAAGTCCATCATCAGAAGAGCACACTATATCACCCACGGGTGAATGGAACAGTAGAAGCATTTAACAAAATTCTTGAGAATGCACTGACAAAGATTTGTAATGTCAACAAAGATGATTGAGACCTTAAAATACCAACAGTATTGTGGGCCTATAGGACCACGTGCAAGAAGTTGATAGGGCACATGCCATTTAAACTGATATATGGCCAAGAAGTAGTGGTGGCATTAGAATTTATGGTACCTATTTTGTGCATACCAGCAATTACACATATGACAGAACGAGGCGCAGTACAGGAGAGACTAAATCAGTTGATGACCATGGAGGAAGATCGGATCCTAGCAGGGTTCCACCAACAAGTTCAGAAATAAAGGGACAAAGATTGGCATGTTAGACACATCAAGAAGAAAACTTTCAAGGAAGGAGATTTAGTGTTGATGTATGACAACAAATCCATTCAGCACCCATGAAAACTCAAAATGCATTTGTTAGGACCGTACAAAGTAAAAATTGTCATAGATGGGGGAGCTATACAGTTGAAAGACTTAGTAGACACAGAAATTAGAGGGATGATCAACAGGATCCAACTTAAGTTGTACAAGGACAGTCGACCACCCACAACTTGAAAAGTCACAGCGCAAAAAAAAACAAAAAAAAAACCAGGATATTAAACGATACCAATAGAGGTATAGTGCGCTGAAAGGAGAAGGAGTAAACATGATAGGAATACAAACCCGGTGAGGACAAGAGCAATGGCTAGATCAAAATTGAAACAAGAGGGAAAAGTAATGATGACAAAAGCAATACAAAATGACAAAGGCATGCATAATTGAATGTCGGAAAGGACTGACGAGACACCGCATTAATAGCACCAACTAGAGACTGTGAAGGAGAGTAATGGAAAGTACGTAGGAACTAGAGTTTCATTGAATCCATAATAAATTTAGTGTCTTCGACAAGCTTCATACGATGCCCATACAAAGCACAGACGCAGGAGAAAACAACTTATTGCGAGACTAGAAAAGATAGAGAGCGTTAGAGCCTACGAAGCACAGAGTGAAGTCCACAGAGCTTACAAATATCATTGAACTCAATGAACGATCGACATTCACCGCCATGGCACCACCCAAGCAAGCAAAACCAAGCCAGACTACCCGACACTCCAAAGTTAGAACTAGGGCACAGGTACAATCACAGGAAAGTGAACAACAGCCACCAAAGATCGTCAATGTCGACGAAATCCATTCACTAGATACAACACTGATGAACCCCACACCCATGGTAGAAGAAACCCAACAACCGACACCTGAGGGCATGAATGTGGATATATTGACAGAGGAACAGGAGCAACCGAAACCAGGGCACATGCAACCTAACGCAACCAGAAAACCCTGAAGAAGCTCCAACAGTCAATGGGACGACTACAAATCAGGAAGCAGTAGTCAAGCCAAACGAATCTCAAACAACCCTGTCAGACCACCCATAGGAAGGAGCAGTGGAAGATGTCACAGGATGGCCAGAACAATATGTAGATGAACGATCGATGGAGGTTGGAACCTTGAGTCAGCCACTATTGAAAAAGGACAAGCATCAGGTACCTAGGTCACCACACAAGCAACTCGTCGCAATTATTGTTTTTCCATGTATACCAGAAGGGGTGTAGGTAAAATCAGACTTTCTAGGTTATGTCGAGAAGTTAAAATACTCAGACCATGATGTAACAAACACAAACAAGTTCCCAGAGTTCGCAAAGAAAGTCTACCTACAGATTGTGGGTCTGGATGCATTTGGGGAACCGGTTAATCAACCACTCCAGTGGGCAACGAGACTAGAAAAAATGAGGATTTTAGGTTTGCTAGAGCTACCACACTTTGGTAGAGGACAGTACACAAACAGTTGCATCAAACAATTGATGGTGGTCACACATGGCAGGGATATATGGTTGGACAATCTCATCTCGATAGAGGTAGAGCTCATTGCACACATTACAGGGTTTCCATCTCGGGGTATGGACCCCACACAATTTATCGATGACAAAACAAAAGAGAAAGCACTCGCAGAAGATATGAAAAAAAAATACGACACTGACAGGGGGATGCGAGGAATCATCATCAAAAGGATCAATGATGTCGCGACACAAATGGACGCAAAAATCATGGCCTACAAGATGCTAAGAAAATGTCACAAGGAGGAAGTCTCGGCTGGGATCGTCGTAGTTGCAGCACAATGCGTCGAGGGCACCACAGTTAGCTAGGCACCCTATCTTTTGAATTTGTTTCTGGATGACTACAAGGATGCGCAAGATCTAGGAACAAAATTTCATTACTCATGGCTTCTAATGCTGATAGCCATTATGGGATGGAAAGAACCAAACTATGTATTTTTCACCACTAGACCCAAACCTAATCATGGAGCGATATATTTATCATTGGGCGTCGCATCAGATGCCAAGATTAGAAAGATGAACGCATCCATTTTCGAAGGATATCTATGCGAGCTACAGAAGGCCATCGCCAACCTCTGGAGAATAATGCCACGGGTCATCACATACTATTGGGACATTGCCAACTTCAAGGCCACTTGACATGCGATATGGATACAGGCACGAAAGGGCCCCAACAAGCAGTGGCTACAATTGCGCTACTGCATCACGGAGGGCGACATCGAAATGGTTATCAAATATTGGGAAGATGATTGGAAGACTCCAGTCCTCACCCAAGACATACCTGCAAGGACAGTGGAGGAGGAGGCAGGGCAAGAATAAATACAACCTCAGGAAGTCCCAGTGCCCAAGAAACCAAGGAAGGGCTAGACCAAAACAAAGCAGATGAAAGAAGGGACAACTAAAACGGGGACCTAGAAGAGGAAGAAGAATAATACACAATCGACCCAAGTACAACAGAAACAGGCCGAAGCAGTGCAGGGGACTACACCAAGTCCCAATCCACAAGAACCAGGCTTGACCAAGAGGCCAACTACTCAGATGGGGGGTGCATGCAAGAATATGAAGGCGCAGAGAACACCTCCAAAATACATGATCATGGAGGATGATGTAAACATGATATCCCAAATTGTTTAGGATCATACAACCATGGATTTTGAGAATGTTGCACACCACAGGGACAAAATTCAATAGCAGTTGGCAGACATGCGATAGTTCCTCAAGTAGATCGGGGAAGTGCAGGTAGTAGGAAACAACATAGGAAAATTGCCATAAATGTCACAGATAGGAGAAGGACCAGAAGTAGGTGAGCGAGACACAGTCCACACAATACCGTAGTCAAGTGCAACATTCCACATTATACCCAGCATGTTGCGCATGGACAAAATCGTGGGGCAGACACCCCTAAAGGACTTAGCTCAAATCCAATTGGTATTTGCATGGATACCATCCAAAATCTCTACACAAATTCATGGTTAGTGTTACTCAAGAAGTACAGACTCATGCACGCACAGACACAGTCGAATTACAACAGGCAAAGGATAAACGGGACACTCTGGAATTGATATATGAGCAGGCTAAGATTGATACCCGAGAGGAGAGGGAGGGTGAAAATGGATTGGAACAAAAAGTGGTCGGAACTTATGAGAAGATTCCAAAAACCACGCAGAGGGATGAACTCACGACAACATAAAAGATTGATCAGATTGCACAAACAATCGATCAATATAAAAGGAGATCGAGAATCTTCACGAGAAACTCACACCCACCACTCCACCATAGGTAAGGGAGAAAAGGAAGCAAGAGGCAATGGAGCAGCTACAAGAGATAGAGCAATAGGTAAGGATAACAACTGACTTGTTCAATAAAGCAACACAACTTTGGATGAAGCTAAAAGAGGATCAGCAAGTCCAGCGGTGGGACAAGGAAGAAGAAAGGATAAGCGCAACTATCCAAGACCTTAAGCAGAGGAAAAAGACAATGTCCATCATGGAGCACGTCAAAGGGGCGTAGGATATGAAGAAACTATAGGCAGAACTCACCACTATGCAAACGCAAAAATATGAGTGTTGGGCTCAAATGGAACCGCTTCAAGAGCGAGTAGCAGAAGTCATAGCACATGCAAAGGAAGCCAAGACATATATGACACAAACCTAGGCAGAGTGCATTGGGTTGATCAGTGATGAGATTGCAGTTCAGACAATAGATTCACTTAAGGAGAAGACTGCGCAGGCTCAAACACAAGAAACGAAGCTCAAGGAAAAGTTTTAGGCGATCACCAGGGAGATCGACGATGCACAAAAAGGATAGGTGGATCAGGACGAGCCACATGTCAATGTTGGGGGCTTGTTGGAAGCAGACCAAAGTGGAGAGAAAGGATATTTTGGGAAAGAAGGCATGCACGAGGGAAGCGACAAATGGAAAGAAGAACAGCACGCGCGCATGCATGGAAGACCTAACGATGTTAGCGTTAGGGTTTTTGCAACGTATTGTAATGGCTAGTGAGCCAAAAATGCATAAATATAGATACCTAGGTCTCATAGGGGGTTGGATAGAGAGAGAGAGGCGAAGAGATGGATGTGAGGAAGTAGATGCAATGTAATGTTTTGTTGTATGACCAAATTTTGTAAGTTGTTGGGCTAGAAAGGATTGAGGACTGTAGATCTTGAAGGTTAGATCACAGGCTGAGGAGCCTGGTGTGATCTAGTCCGCATCATAATAGATCTCAACCCATCGGAGATGAGTTGTAAAGTGCACAACACTGTAGTTTCAGAACGACTATAATAAAGAAGCTAAGAGCTAGGTCTTTGTGAGCGTAGCCCAGGGGGGGTGAACCATGGTAAAACCTATGTTATGTGATTTAATGCATGTGTTTCTTTACTGTCTTCAGTAGTTTTCAATATGCTAAATGAATGATTCATTATATTTCCTGCGTAATCATAGTTGATAGTGATTTGCATTAGTAAGTTACAATAGAGTTCTCAGTGGATAGTTCTCAGATCACTCACTCAATCCTAAGCAGCAAGCACATGAGTATTGCAGCCACCCATTAAGACTATCTTGGGTGAGACGGAGACCCTATGAGCTGCGTTGCCTTCTAGTTTACCAGAAGGGATGATATTTTTAGAGGATTTGTTGGAAACCCAGACATATATGAACCCTGGGTCACGAAAGGTGAAGATATAAACTCAGACATTATATTAAATAACCAACAATGGACGACCAAGATTAAATCTTAGATCTAGATCTAACTAGATCCATGACTAGAAGAAGTCCTCAATTCAGAGTATGAAACAATGGTAAAAGACTTTTGGAGTCATAATTGTCGGAGGAGGAATGTTGACAGAGTAATATGTGCTCCGATATAAAGGTATCAAATAATATTATGTCCCTCGCCTTAATTTGTGTGTTGAAAGGAATGCCCAAAGTTCTCGTTCATATGTTAATAATGGACAAATGGGATTAGATCTTTGATAGAGGTCTATCCAAATCGAATACCAACATCAATCTTCATTTGGAGTCTGAAACAATGGTAAAAGAATTTCAGAGTTAGGTATTTGGAGTTGAAAGGATACTTCAAAGAAGATAATTCTGACCAACAGATGAGATCTGTTTGGAGGGAAATAGATCGACGACTCTTGGAAGGACACGCAAGAAACAAGGACAATTCCATGTTTCCAAATCCAAGTCAGTAGTCAACACAACGATAGAGAAAAACAAGAGGAAGGGATGATGTCACAGGCTTGGAGGCTCCACATCATCCAATACATGTGGAATAAGTCCACGTGGAGGACACATCAATGCCATGTCAGTACCACATCAGATACATGTGTCAGACTTCTTACAATGCCACCTAAATACCGTGACAGTCCATGTAAAAAAGTGACAGGAAGTCCGACGATGAAGGAAATTCTAAATTAATATGAAGTGTTGATCTATTAGAGCCATACCAAAGAGATATGGACCGCCCATTAGAGTGAGATGGTCAGAGTGAAACAATTCACCCTTTTATTTACACTTTGAAGAAAAAGTATTGAAGAATATTCCCTTCCTTGGGAAAAGTGTTATCTCAAGAAAAATGAGAAATCTAGATCATTGGTCGGCATGAGAACAAGATACGATGACAACCGTAAATTTATGTGGGTCCCACCTAACCATCTTATGAAAGGATTGAGGAATGAAAGTTAACCATTGTGCATGTTGAAGGGGTGATGTAATGGGAGTCATTTATTTCAGATTGTAAGGACCATTGGATCTGTCGCAATACTTGTCATCGGAGTAGAGTTGATACTTTAACGAGAAGGACTCTAAGAATCGACGACAATTGTTGATAAATGATCTAACGGTTGAGGTAGTGTTGATTGTTTTGAACTCCAAGTGATCCTGATAAACATGATTGCAGATCGATGGTGGAGATTGAATGGAAATCTAGATCTGATGGTGGTTGAGTGATGAGGTCCCAAGGGTCTGATAAGCCTGGTGATTTCAATATGATGGATGTTAGATTTGATGGTTTTGATCTATCTAGGAATGATCAGATGACTACTTTGTGTTGGAATTATACTACATGGACAAAGTGAGATCAACAAACACGATCAATATGAGATACAAATTAGACAATTGTTGAATGTCAAAGGGGCATTATGTAAGACTACTAATTCAATAGGAAGCGAGAAGATGGACGATCGAGATTTGATTCATAGTAAGATCCAATGGTTGTTGAATGATGATATTTGTGCCATGAATGGTAAGCAAACTTGTGCATGAAACAAGGAAGGAATTTAGGAGCAGTTGGAAGGATTTTCTTTTAAGCCCAGTTTTAATGGAAACCTGGAGCTGAGTTGTTAAATACGATTTGGTTGAGAAAAGTTCTTGGTGTATGAGCTTGAATATATAATGATGTTTGAATTATGTTGAAAGTCTGTGTGTGATGTGTGGAGTGTGAATTAGTGAGGATTTGAGGTTTTTACGAAAGAGTGGCAACGATGAAGATGATTTGAGGTTTGATGACATAGAGGATGAAACATATTGGAGAGGTCTTTTGAACAAAATTGTGAATTACAAATTTTTCAGAGTGGCAACGTGGAGCAAGGAAGGGAATTGGTGTCTCCTACTGGTTGGTGTTTGTGAATAATAATTATGTGGGTTGGTGCCAATTGGCTGAGCTCATTCTTAACAAGGGGATTGGTGTCCCATGTAGGTTGGTTCCTACAAAGATTATTGCAGATTGGTGTATGTTTTAAGTTGGTGCTTACAAATTTCTTATAAATAAAGTTTTGTGGTTTTCTCCCATTTGAGTTTCCACATTAAATATATGTGTATTGTGAATTGCATGATTAATGGTTGGTTAATAATACATTATGATTAAAAATAAACTATGGTAAAATAAATTAATGATTATCTTGTAATATTGATTCACCCCCCTCTTAGTATTCCAACAATTGGAATAAGAGTTGGTTACGTCAAGAACAACCTGACCACTAGAAGGTGAATCCTCACAATGGAGGAACATGAAGGGTTCTCCACAAACAAAGCCCCACAATTTGATGGATCAGAATATGTCTTCTGGAAAATAAGAATGCAAGCATTTTTTATGTCACTCGGATATGATTTGTGGGCTTCAATAGTAAATCGTTACAAAGCTCCAAACACTCCTCCAACTGACACGACTAAAATGAGGCTCAGTAACAATAATTCTAGGGCCATGAATTCCATTCTTTGCGGATTGACAAAATCAGTATATACCAAATTCATGTATTGTGCCTCAACTAAAGAGATGTGGGACAAACTAAAAATGATTTATTAAGGAGATGATAAGTTTAAGAGAGCAAAGTTACAAGTCTATAAAGGACAATTTGAGACTCTAAAAATGAATGAAGAAGAGAACATTTCAACTTATCTTATTCGTGTGGATGAGGTTGTCAACTCCATCAAAGGATTAAGAGAATATGTTGAAGAATTTATTATTGTACATAAGGTGCTCATGTCACTTCCCTCAATATTTAATCCCAAGATACTAGTTATTGAAGAAATGAATGATATGGACAAACTAATAGTGGATAAGCTACATGGAACACTAACTGCATATGAAATGAGAATAGAACATGATAACCCACCAATAACATCGAGGAAGGAATCAACTTTTAAAGCATCAAAGAGGACAAAGTGTAAGACACGTGATTGCTCAAACAACGAACTGGCTAAGGAAAAAGCAAACTTCGCTAGGAAGCTCAAAATAGATACAAAGGTAAGCTCCCTTTCAAATGTTTTAATTATGGAAAAATATGAAATTTTTCTCATAAATGTCCTTATGAAAATACCAATGTGAAAGAAGAATTGAATTTCAAGAAAACCAACAAAAGGAAGATTGAAAAGAAGAAAAATCCATACAAACAAAGAAAGAATCTATATACTAATGAAGACGAAAACTCATTAGATGATAGTGACAGTGAAGTGGACGAGATTCACTTTATGGGTATGGAAACACAAATAGATGAAGATACAGACTCAATAGAATTAAACAATTTTTTTAAAGATGCAAAAGTAAATCTTAAAGCATAACTCATTAGTTCCCTAGAAGAAAATTACAGACTTAAGGACAAGAATAAAAAGAAAAAAGCAGGAACTACAGAAATACAAAGAGAAGGAATATGATGATAAGGAAGCAGAGAAGACAATAATTACCTTAAAGGTTCAAGTAGAATAAGAAAAGAAGATTGAAGAATTTATAAAGGCTCAATTGAAAGAAAAAGAAGATATCTGCATCACTCTTGAATCTGAAATAGTCCAACCGAGAAAGAAGTTGGAGAAATTAACAAGAATCTCTATAGTTTTAGATGAAATACCAAATCATCAAAGAGAACCATCTGATAGAACGGGTCTTGGCTACAATAAAAATAAGGAAGTTGTCAATGAAGAAGCATCGACATATTCAAAACATCCAAGAGAAGAAAAAACCAAGAGCTACATTGACACTCTAAAAAATCCAATCAAAGTTGAAGACCACGGAAGGGAAGAACAATATGATCCACACGAAACAAAATTTACTCACAAAGACTGAATCTGGAAAACTATCCCATCAAGATGGAATCACTCAACTAGGTATCAAAACTCTTTTTATGGCTATTGTTATTCTTGTAATGGATTTGGTCATAAAGCAACAGACTATAGAACAAGTATAAGAATAAATTACATGAGGAATAACTACCAGGATACTCAGGGATTCTCAAGGAGAAATTACAATTCATTTTCTTCCTTGATGAAATACAACCTCATACGTTATAACTGCAATAATTTTGGACATATAGCAAAGTACTGCAGAAGTAATCTCAAGCAAGTTTCCCCTATAATGAAAAGAAGTTGGGAACAAAAGAAAGAAATTTCCCTATTTGTTCAAGCATCTCTCTGTGCCCAGAAAAATAAGGATAAGTGGGTTATCGACAATGGATGCTCTAGTCATATGATAGGAGATAGAACAAAGTTCAACGCCTTGAAGAAATATGAGGGCAACGTTACCTTTGGAGAGAATGGCAGATTGAAGATAATTGGAAAAGGCACCCTCAACCTTGACAACGGAAAAGCAAAAATAGAAAAGGTTCTATGTGTTGAATATCTAAAACATAATCTTCTCAGTGTAAGCCAGATGTGTGATTAGGGAGACAATATCATATTTAACGCCCAAGAATGTGAGATCAAAAAAGCAGACTCGAACAAGTTGATAGAAAAAGGAATCAGAACCCCAAATAATGTCTATGTTCTTAATTAAATCAATGGAGGAAAGTACTTTATAGGACAGACATATGAGATTTGGTTGTGGCACAAAAGAATGGGACATATGAACTTTGACAATCTGGTAAAAATAAGTACCAAACAAGCAGTAAGAGACATGCCAAAAATCATAAAACCCTCAAGCATTATCTGTAAGCAGTGTCAACATGGAAAACAATCAAGATTGAACTTCAAAACAAAGGAATATGCAACTTCCAGGCCTTTGGAACTTGTACATACTTATATTTGTGGACCATCAAGGACTAAAATCTTGCAAGGAAAAAGATACTTCATGTTACTTATTGATTATTATACAAGAATGACTTGGGTTACTTTCCTCAAAAATAAATCTAAAGAATTTGACAAATTCAAGGCATTCAAAGATCTAGTTGAGAATGAGATAGAGATGAAAATCAAATGTTTAAGGTCATACAATGGAGGTGAATTCACATCCAATGAGTTTGTGGAATTATGTGAATCACATGGAATAAAAAGACAATATGCAACAACAAGAACTCAATAAAATGGGGTTGTTGAAAGGCAAAACATACATGTACAAGAAATTGCTAGATCGATGATAAATGAAGTAGATCTATCAGACAGTTTTTGGATAGGGGCAGTTTATACAATTGTCTATATGATAAATAGATGACAGATTAGAATCAACATTGACACGACACCCTATGAACTATGGAAAGGGAGACCAACATCTGTCAAACACTTCAGAATTTTCGAGAGCAAGTGTTACATCAAACGAGACAATGAGGACTTGAGAAAATTTGACTCCAAGTCAAATGACAGAATCTTTATTGGATACTCATCAAGAAGCAAATCTTATAGGTGTTACCATAAAAGGTTGCAGAAGATTGTAGAAACTACTAATGTCAGAATAGATGAAGAAATCAAGTATACTAAAGAAGAAGAAGAAGAAGAAAATGAAGAAGAAAAGGAGGAATAAGAACAAGAAAATGAGGAAGAAAGGAAAGAAGAAGCAGAACGCCAAGATACACAAACACCATCAAGGTTTGTACAAAATAATCACCTGGAAAACTCGATTCTTGGTGACAAAAATGCTAGAACTCTGACAAGGAGGAAACTGGCAAACAACTCTAAGAAGATGAACCTCTCCCTATTGTCTTAAGTAGAACCTAAATGATTTATAGAATCTCAGAATTATCATAATTAGGTGAATTCTATGGAAGAAGAGTTAAATCAAATTGAGAAAAAATAGACTTGGGAGCTTGTCCCAAGACCCAATGATAAAATGGTGATCGGAACTAAATGGGTATTCAAGAACAAGTTGAATGAAGATGGAAAAGTAGTAAGAAATAAAGCAAGATTGGTCTGTAAAGGGCATGCTCAATTAGAAGGCATTGATTTTAAATAACATTTCCACCTGTTGCAAGATTAGAAGCCATTATGATGTTTTTGGAATTTGCAAGCTTTAAGAACTTCAAAGTATATCAAATGGATGTCAATTCAACATTCCTGAATGGAGATCTAAAGGAAGAAGTGTACATAGAACAACTTGAAGGGTTCCTATTGTCAAAAAATGAAGACTATGTTTGCAAATTGAAGAAAGCATTAAATTGCTTAAAGCAAGCTCCCAAAGCATGATACTCAAGACTTGAAAAGTACCTAGAACAACAAAATTTCAAAAAGGGAACAACAAACAACAATCTCTACATCAAAATAGATAATGTAGAAATGTTGATCATTGTAGTGTACCTGGATGATATTATATTTGGAAGCAATGATGATGAAATGAGCCAAAATTTTGCAAAAGAAATACAAGAGGAATATTATATGTCCATTTTAGGAGAATTGTCATTCTTTTTGGGACTGCAGATTACTCAAACTAGCAAAGTCATATTCATCTCCCAGAACAAATACATCAAAGAGATGTTGAAGAAGTTTGAGATGGAAGATTGTAAACCTATCAGCACACCCATGGTCAGTGGATGTAAGCTCAGTAAGGAGGATGAATCTAAGGAAACCGACCAATATTTCTATAGGTCAATGATAGGCACCTAATTTATGTGATAGCTTCAAGGCCAGACACAATGCATGCGGTAGGGATAGTTGAAAGATTCCAAGTTGCACCCAAGGAAACACATGTACAGGCTATCAAACGAATATTTAGATATTTAAAGGGTACTTTGGACTTTGGACTATGGTATCCAAAAGGAGAAGAATTTACCCTAACAACATATATTAATGCAGATTGGGCAGGTAGTGTTGATGACAGAAAGGGCACAAGTCGATGAGAGTTCTTCTTGGGAAATTGTTTAGTATCTTGTCTAAGCAAGAAATAGTCTTCAATCTCATTGTCCACAACAAAAGCAAAGTACATTGCAAAAACATCCTATTGTACACAAATTCTCTGGATGAAGCAAACACTGCAATACATTCAGATAGAATACAAGAAGCCAATTTCGATACTATGTGACAACACCAACGCTATAAGAATTTCAAAGAATCCAGTGTTACACTCAAATACAAAACATATCCCAATAAAATATCATTTTCTGAGGGAACATGTAAATGACAAGACTGTCAAGCTAGAGTATGTTCCTAGCAAGGAACAAATAGAAGACATATTTACAAAACCCCTACCTAGAGATACATTTGAGTATCTCAGAAAAAACATGGGAGTCATTCCCATTTCTCAGTGAAAGCTTTAGCTAAAAGTTGTTGGGAGCTCATCAGAACCAAAATCTCAGGGAGAGAGTGCATCTGGTTGCATGTTGCAAAGAAAAATGAAGAGTACCACGTTAGGGGGAGCTACATAAATATTACAATGAAGAAATTACCAAATACAAAAAACCTTTGCCATCGATGTCAAAGGGGGAGAGAGATGATACGGGGGGGGACTTGCAAACATAGGAGAATTGCACAGATTAGTGTAAGAATATGTGTTGACATCAATGACAAAGGGGGAGATTGTTGGAAATTGTGTTGCCATTGATGTCAAATATATAAATCCTTGGATGTAATTGATGTCACAAGCAGAGGGAGACTGACCATTGTCGTTGATGAAGGCATGAATATTGAGATGATAGGTCCTAGGATCGAACTTGAATCATACACGACAACAAGGAAGACAGAGGAAGCTTCACATTGCAAAGAAAACCAGACAGATCAAGTTGAGAAGGTCCCTGCACACATACACACACACACATATATATGTGTGTGTGTTGATTAAATTTTGAGGAGATATCTACTAGGGTGCTCTATGAACAGGTTGCAGAGGATCAAAGGAATCTTTGGCTCACACTAATTAAATTTGTGGGAAGGTTCTGTGAGCAAATAAAACATGAAGTTAATGAAGCAAAGGGAAAAGACAATATCCCACATGCACCAAGGAAATTGACTTCGACGAGTTTATAATGAACAAGTGAAAGATCTTAGCTGGAATGTAAATGAAAGAGCCATGGAATTGTGCGAAAGGAGTTAACTTTTAGTGCCAAAATTTTTGTTTGTATATTAATAATGGACAATCGATATTAAATCTTAGATCCAGATCTAACCAAATCCACGACCAGAAGAAGTTCTGAATTCAGAGTCCAAAAAAATGGTAAAAGACTTTCAGAGTCATAACTATCGGAGGAGGAATGTTGACAGAGCAATATGTGCTCTGATATAAAGGTATCAAAGAATATTTTGTTACCGACCTTGATTTACATGCCAAAAGGAATGCCCAGAGTTCTCATTTGTATGTTAATAATGGATGGATGAGATTAGATCTTGGCTAAAGGTCTATCTAGATCGATGACCAACATCAATATTCAATCAGAGTCTAAATTAATGGTAAAATAATTTCAGATTTAGGTATTCAGAGTCGAAAGGATACTCCGATGAAGAGAATCCCAACCAACGTATGAGATCTATTCAGAGGGAAACAGATCGACGACTCCTGGAAGGACACGTAAGAAGTAAGTAAAATTCCATGTTACCAATGCCAAGTCAGCACAGTGACAGAGCATAGCAAGAGGAAGGGATGACGTCACAGGCTTGGAGGTTCCATGTCATCCAATACACATGGAAGGAGTCCATGTAGAGGACACCTCAGTGCCATGTCAGCACCACATCAAATACAAGTGTCAAACTTCGTACAATGCCACATAAATATCAGGACAGTGCCATGAAAGCAGGAAAGTGTAACCTAGTGACTGGACTGCATGTCATAAGCAGATTTGGCCATGTACAAAAGTGACAAGAAGTCTGACGATAAAGGAAACTCCAAATTAATATGAACCATTGATCTATCAAATCCATAGCAAAGAGATTTGGACTGTCCATCGTAGTGAGAAGATCGGAGTGAAACAATTCACCCGTTTATTTACACTCTGAAGAAAAAGTATCGAAGAATATTAAATTCCTAGGGAAAAGTGTTGTCTCAAGAAAAATGAGCAATCTGGACCGTTGGTTGGCATGTGAACAAGATACGTTGATAATCGTAGATTTATGTGGGTCCAAGATAGCCATATTATGAAAGGATTGAGGAACAAAAGTTAACCATTGTGCATGTTGAGGGGGTGACGTAACGAGAGTCATTGATTTCAGATTGCGAGGACCATTGGATCCGTCGCAATACTTGTCATTGGAGTAGAGTTGATACTTCGACGATGATTGAGGTAGTGTTGAGTGTTTCAAACCCTAGTGATCTTGATAAACATGATTGAAAATTGACAACAGAGATTGAATGGAAATCTAGATCTTATGGTGGTTGAGTGATGAGGTCCCAAGGTTGGATAATCCTGGTGGTTTCAATATGATGGATGTTAGATCTAATGAATGTGATCTATCCAAGAATGATCGGATGACTATTATGCATTATAATTATACTACATGGATAGAGTGATATCAATGGGTGAGATCAATCTGAGATTCAAATCGGACGATTTTTTAACGTCGAAAGCGCATAGCATAAGACTATTAATTAAATGGGAAATGAGAAGATCAATGATCGAGATTTGATTCATAGTAATATTGAACAACCGTTGAGTGATGATATTTGTGCCATGAACAGTAAGCAATCCATGCACAAAGTAGGGAAGAAATTTGGGACTAGTTGGAAGGATTTTCTTTTAAGCCCAATTTTAATGGAAACCTAGAGCCGACTTGTTATATACGATTTGGTTGAGAAAAAATTCTTGGTGTATGAGATTGAATATATAATGATGCTCGAATTATGTTGAAAGTGTGTGTGTGATGTGTGGAGTGTGAAGAAGTGATGTTATGAGGTTCGTATGGAAGAGTGGAAGCAATAAAGATGATCTGAGGTTTGATGACATAGAGGATGAAGCATGTTGGAGAGGTCTTTTGAAGAAAACTACAAATTACAAATTTTTCAGGGTGGTAGGGTGGAGAAAGGAAGGGGATTGGTGTCTCCTACATATTGGTGCATGTGAACAATAATTTTGTGGGTTGGTGCCCATTATCTAAGCTATTGATAAAGAAGGGGATTGGTGTCCCCTGCAGGTTGGTGCCTGTAAAGATTATTGCAGATTGGTGTCTGTTATAATTTGGTGCTTACAATTTTTTTTATAAAGAATTTTTTGTGGTTTTCTGCCATTTGGGTTTCCACGTTAAATATTTTTGTCTTGTGAGTCACATGATTAACCGTTGGTTAATAATACATTATGATTAAAAAGAAACTGTGGAAAAAGAAATTAATGATTATCGTGTAATATTTATTCACCCCCCTCTCAGTATTCCAACACCAATTCTTGTGTAATACTGATTAGTCAAGCACCAATTCTCACATTACCAAACTTGTAGAAGCCTTTCAAAGTGGAGATAGATGCAAGTGGGTATGTTATGAGAGCAATTTTGATGCAAGGAGGTAAGTTGATATGTTATCGTTGTTAAGAAGCTAGAGAGGTAGTGGAGGCCATTCAATGTAAGGTGGACTAGGCCAACTATATTATTAAATAAGGCCCACTATGGTAGTTAGATATAATAAATGGGTAGTTAGATATAATAAATGTAAGAGGACTTCTTAGAAGCTTCTGCTTTTAGAAGATGCCTCCTCTAGAATGTTCTTAGGTGATGGTAGCACTATATAAAGGAGTTTAAACAATATAATGGGATATGAAGAGAAGTATTGTATTTGGATCAGTATCTCAATAGGAGGAAGTCCTCTCGAAGAGGCAAGTGAACATGAGAGGATCCCTTCCATAATAGGATCCATTGTATGGTGTTGCCCTACCTCAAGGGTTTTGATATAATAAAGTGTGGTTTTTATATATTCTTCTTGGATATATTCTGGTGTATTTTATATTCAGGTCTTTGGTACTTAACAATTGGTATCAAAGCACTTTCCTTAGCAAGAATTGTGGGCAAACATTTTTCTATTTTTTTAATTTTTTTTCAAAGAAGCCAAAGAGGGTCGCGACATTATGGATGATTTATGTATATTTTTGTGAAACATTTGCAGAAAATGGTTGTATATCTTAGTTTCTCTCATAAAAACACCCAATTTAAAAAAAAAAAAAAATCATCTGAAACAGAGTTTACGAAGTAAAGTTATTAAAGTTTTAAAATCTATTATCTTTGGGGGTTTTCCCGTTGAAGGCCGCATGAATTTTCTGATTTATGTAGCATGAAGAGATTAATTTTCTAAAACAAATTGCATATCTGAGTTCCCCTCATAATTTCACCCAGTTTCAAAAAGCAAATCGTCAAAATCAGAGTTCTGGAAGTGAAGATATCGTTGATTTAAAATCAACGATTTTGAGGGATTTTTGTGACGGCGACGAGACTGCGGAGCTCATAACTTTTCATAGGGTGATCAGATTGCTACCAAATCAATGTCATCAGATAAATAATTTTAAAAGATTTATTTTGATATATTATATGTGGTCTTTCCGATGGATATTCCTTCTCAAATCATGACAGCCATCCAAACAACAATTCAAGAATTCAAAGTTGAAATGCAATATATTATAGAGAAACGTATTCAAAAGCTTAAAGTTGAAATGCGACATATTCAAGAGGAATGTATTCAAGAGTCCAAAATTTCAATGCATATTATGGACGAATATAATCAAGAAAGATATGTTTGGTATGATTTCGAGGCTGATTGTGATGATTGGTATATGGACAATTGTCATTTTTGGGATGATAACTATTTTCATCTTCTATCTGATGACTCTAGTCCCCCTCAATGTCAATCGTTAGAGAATTATTTTCAATTGTTTCCCAAGTTCCAATATATTCAACATGGAGTTTACATGAGCACTTGGACATGGGACCCAGGTTCACAATGGCAGTTCAACTACTTCAACAAAGTGGTTCATATTTATACATGGGACCTTGGTTCTCCGGTCTTCTTCAACATTATGGTCCAAAATTATCCATGGGACCCTGGTATATGGTTGTCCACCCTCATAACAAGCGTTGAGGACAACACTTTCATAATGGGGATGAAATGTTAGGTAGCTAGAGAGGTAGTGGAGGTCATTCAATGTAAGGTGGACTAGATCCACTGTATTATTAAATAAGGCCCATTATGTAGTTAGATATAATAAATGTAAGAGGACTTCTTAGAAGGTTCTACTTTTAGAATATTTCTTCTTTAGAATGTTCTTAGGTGATGGTAGCACTATATAAAGGGGTTCAAGCAATGTAATGGGATATGAAGAGAAGTAGTAGCTCAATAGGAGGAAGCCCCGTTGAAGAGGCAAGTGAACAGGAGATGATCACTTCCATAATAGGATATGTTGTATAGTGTTTCCCTGCCTCAAGGGTTTTGATATAATAAAGTTTGGTTTTCATATATTCTTCTTGGATCTATTCTAGTGTATTTTATATTCAAGTATTTGGTACTTAACAATCATTCTGAAATGCATCATGGGGGAGTCTTAAACTACCTTACCTATGATAAGGAAATTTATGCCCTGGTTAAAGATGCTATGAAGTAGAAGCACTATCTAATGGGTAAGGAAACCAATATCCACATAGATCACCAGTCATTACAATATTTGCAAGCCCAGAGTAAGTTTTAACAAACTAGACATTACAAGTGGATGGGGTTTTTGCAACAATTTCATCTGGTCATCAAGTATAAGAATGGAAACACTAATAAGTTGGTGAACATGCTTTCAAGGCCACCCATATCCAATATTATAGTTTTGGGAACTCTTATGCACATGGATCCTTTTACCAATGATGAATACAAAGAGGCATACACAGAAGATGAGGACTTTAAAAAAGTGTTTCAACATCTACAAGGCCAAATGCATGTAGAAGAAGGTGATGGTAAGGATGAAAATCATCTCTATAATGGTTTTCTCTACAAGCTAGACAAACTCTATGTTCATAAAGGTGAAATATTGCATCTTATCAAAGAGGCTCATACCTCCAATATTGCAGGACATTTTGGTGTTGGGAATATGGTTGCTAACTTACAAAGGTATGTGTATTGGCCTCGAATGTAAGAATATGTAATGTGGTGTATTAGAGGATGCATGAATTGTTGTAGCAGCAAGCCAATTAATCGAAATCAAGGTCTATACCATCCCTTACCTGTATCCTCTTAACCTTAGGAAAGCATTTCCATGGTTTTTTTTGGTGGTTTTCCAACAACTAGGAATGGACATGACTATTATTTTGTGGTAGTTGAGAGGTTCAATGGTAGTTGAGAGGTTCAACAAGATGTACATTACTATGCCTTCTAAGAAGACTACCATAGGACAATAAGCAACAAACAATTTCTTTGAATAGGTATGGGTGCACTTTGCTATACCAAGGAGAATCATCTCAAACAGGGATACCATATTTCTCAGTTCCTTTTGGACTATGCTTTTGAAGAAGATGGAAACGAAGTTGAAGAGATCTAAAACATTCCACCCACAAACAAATGGGTAGATAGAAGTAGTCAATAGGATTTTGGTACAACTTTTGAAGGGTTACAATCAGAACCGTCCAAAAACCTTGGATGAAAATTTGATCTACATTCAACACTCTTATAACAAAGTAGTCCATACTTCTACTGGTAAGTCCCCTTTTTAAAATTGCTTTGGATATTTTTTGTTGGGTATGTTTTATATTCTTTGCACGAGTAGGAGTGTCTGAGTTGCATATGGGGGGTGCGGGGCCAGTGCCCTCGGAAAAAAATAAAATATGCCTCGAGAAACGTGTCACATATTTAGGTGGTTTTTCAACACATGGTTTTTGCCGATGGTTTTCTATTTCTAGATAAGGAATTAGGATTGTCGACTAATCCAGGTCATTAGGTTAGGGTTTTGGATGTCGTTGGCTCTTATATGTATATTGTATTGAAAAATGTATCATGATGAATAAATATAGAATATGTTGGTTTCCCTGGTTTGGGTTTCCAAGGGAAAAATCTCTATGTAATGTTTGTATTTGTCATTGTATCTTTTTTGTTCTTTTACTGAAAATCTGTTTGTAGTAAATATTGTACAAGGTTAAAATCTACATTTGGTATCAGATCTTTGTATCAAGTGTTTGGATCGGGACTGTGATGAGCCTTGCTATAGTGGGAAATCTGTGGTATTGATTTTTCAGGTGAAAAGAAATGGCAAGCAATTCGAAGATGGAGATCGAGAAGTTTAATGGGCAAAGTTTTGAGCTGTGGAAGCTCAATATGGAAGATTTGTTAGTGGACGGAGATCAATGGATCGTGGTAGATCCAGGTATTGCACCTACAGGAACTTCAACAGATGACTAGAAAAAGTTGGATTAGAATGCAAAGAGCACAATCTGACTGTGCCTCTTAGATTCAGTATTACTGAATGTGTCAGAGGAAGCTACAACTAAGGATTTATGGGAAAAGTTGGGGAAGTTGTATCAGTCTAAGTCCCTAGTAAATAAACTATTCCTAAGAAAGAAGTTATATAACCTGAGGATGAGAGATGGAGACTCGGTGGAAAAGCATTTGAACGCCTTCAATACTGTGGTAAGTCAGTTAGTATATGTTGAGATTAAAATTTCAGATGAAGATAAATGTATCAGTTTACTGTGTTATTTACCAAACTCCTAGGATAGTCTGGTTGTGTCCATAGGTAGTAATACAACTTCCTTGAAGTTTGATGAATTGGTCTCATCCTTGTTGTCGGAGGAGATGAGATGAAAGAATATGGAAGGATAGATTAGAGATGCATTATTTGCAAGAGGACATTCCTAGGAAAGAAATAGATCTGAGTTCTCAAGTGGGAGATCTAAGTCTATGGGTATATCTAAATCTTCCGAAAATTTTGTAAAGGTATGTTGGAGATGTGGAAAAGAAGTGCACTACAAGAAGCAGTGTAGATCCAAAGTTGAGAAAAATAAGGGATCTGAAGAATCTCCTTTTACAGAAGAAAAGACCTCCAAGGAAGAAGGAGGAGACGTGTACTTGCTTCTTCAAGCACACATGCAGATCATGAGTCATGGTTGATTGACTCTAGTGCATCATTTCATATGACACCCCACAAGGAGTGGTTCTATGAGTATGAAAGGTATGATGGAGGTAATGTTTTCTGAGGTGATGATTCAACAACTAGAATCATAGGACGAGGAAAAGTCAAGTTGAAGCTGGTAGATGGAAGGATTAGAACACTACTTGGTGTTCTGCACATCCCAGGTTTGGCCAGAGATTTGATTTCTGTAAGCAAAATGGATGATCCAGGGGTAAAAACAATATTTGAAAAGGAAACCTGCAGGATGGTTCGAGGAGCAATGGTGTTGTTGAAGGGAGTTCGGTTTGGAACTCTCTATAAGATGCAATGAAGCACTATTAGTGATGGGTGTAATAGTTCCATTGTTCCTGATATTGGAGTTGAAGAAGAAAGAACTCCTATAGTCTCTGGAGAAAAGGTTACGTTGTGGCATCAAAGACTGGGGCATATTGGAGAGAAGGGTCTTCAACTACTACATGGTAAAGGTATGGTTGAAGGTATGTCTAACTGCTCTCTAGATTTTGATTTATGTGAACATTGTCTATATGGGAAGCAACATCGAGTAAGATTCCCCTCTAGTGCAATGAGGGCAGAAGGAATTTTACAGCTAGTTCACAGTGATGTTTTTGGACCTGTGTCGGTCCCATCATTGGAAAAATATGTGTACTATGTCTCATTTATAGATGACTTCTCGAGGAATACTTGGATATATTTCCTCAAGAAGAAATATGAAGTCTTTGACAAGTTTAAAGAGTTTAAGGCTCTTGTTGAGAATCAAACAGAGAAAATAATTAAGGTGTTGAGRACAGATAATGGCAGAGAATTCTACAAGAATGAATTTGAAGAATTTTGTAAKAAGTGTGGTATATCAAGGAAAAATATTGCTCCATATACACCTCAGAAAAATGGAGTTACAGAAAGGATGAATATGACACTAATGGAAAAATCAAGGTGCATGCTCAATGGGTATTGCCTGTTACCTGGTCAATAGATCACCCTCATCAGTGTTGGATGACAAGACTTCACAAGAGGTATGGACTGGTAAGGAACCTTCTCTCACACATCTCAAGGTATTTGGTTGTGATGCATATTTTCATGTTCCAAAGGAAAACAAGAGTAAACTAGATAAGAAGGTTGAAAAGTGTATCTTTATTGGATATAAATATGGTCTCAAAGGTTATAAGCTTTGGAACCCAGAAACTAAGAAGGTAGTGTATAACCGAGATGGTATTTAGAGAAATGAAGGATCTTGTTAAACATGAAGTCCTACCAAGTAAGGAAGAACCAGAGAAAATAGAGTTTGATTTAAAGGATGATGAATTAGAATCTATAAAAGAACATGACTTAGAAGAATAAGATCCTCATACTCTAGTATTTAGGTGGTTTTTTGGCACATGGTTTTTTGCCGATGGTTTTTTATTTCTGGTTAAGGAATTATGATTGTTGACTAATCCAAGTCATTGGGTTAGGGTTTTGGATGCCGGTAGATACCGCTAGCTCATATATGTATATTGTATTGTAAACAATGTATCATGATGAATAAATATAGAATATGTTGGTTTTCCCGGTTTGGTTTTCCAGGGGAAAAATCTTTGTGTAATGTTTGTATTTGCCATTGTATCTTTTCTGTTCTTTTACTAAAAATTTGTTTGCAGTAAATATTGTATAAGGTTAAAATCTACATTTTCCACCTTCTCCCTTGGATGTTGTTTATGGAAATCAAGGAGGAGCATTAGAGGAATTTCGCTAGGTTATATGGCAATTTGATGTTGCATACATGGCTTTCATGTGGCACACACAGATTATTATTTTATAATTTCCTTAGGAGGCCCATTTTTGGAGAAAATTTCCTCTAATGTAAGGGAAGACATCATAGGAGAAGCATTGAAAGTGGAGAAATCTATTGAAAATATTAGACAAATCCATTTGCAAGTACAAGAGATATTGAAGAAGTCATAGGAAAAGTATAAGGCTAGACATGATCAATAGATAGTCGAGAAGTCATTCAAAGTGGGAGACATTTTTTGTTACAACTGAATAAGGAAAGACTACAGGGTCTTGGTAATAAGATCAAGGCTTTGTGGTATGGCCCTTTTGGGGTACTGGAGAAGGTGGGAGATAACGCCTACATATTCATTCTACCCCAATACATGTGCATTTACTCTATAGTGAATGTGGAGAATTTGAAACTCTATGAGCCTTCCATGTTGGAGTAGGAGGAGGAGGAGGTCCTACTTACCATAGAGGAATTAACACCACATGCTCAGGAAAAGTTGGCAGAAGACACAGTTTTACAGAGAAGGTCCACAACTATAAGACAAAGGTAACTTGACCTTTGGCAGATTGGGTTGAAAGGACAATTTATAGGCAAAGAAAAATAGTACTTTGAGAAGAAAGTAGAGGAAAAATTTCGTCACCTCATTCAATAAATATTTTGGGGACCAAAATCATCCCTAAATGGGTAGGTATGATCTGGATTGGATCATGATACAATTTTTCATCTATTTTGATCTACACGTTGAGACCTTTCCAATAGTGTGAAAATCGCCTCAGTTAGAGCTCATAATCAAAAGTTATGCCTATTGCAAGTTGACCTACCTTGTTGACCACCATGGTACGAGTGGATGCCATGTCAGCGCCCATTACTCACACATATGGGGCTAGCCACATGTGTGGAATTTCAAGAAGATTCTAAAAGGTCCAAACCTTATCACTAATTGAGAGTTGAAGATGCGAAAATCGTAACCCTAGATGACTATTGGGCTATGTTAAATATCGAGTTGTTAGGAGGACAAAGGGGTTCCATTCTTTAGCATTGTACTTGTTCCATATTTGAGGAGAGCATCTAGGAGTGGTATTTTGAGAGCATAACAAAGGAAGAAAAGATTTTGTAGCAACCATGCAAGCCACAATGTCAAAGGAAAATCCATAGTGAGTGCCTCCTTTTGTGTATTTTCATTTCCATAATTGAAGAAAAGAGAACAGAGCATAGGCCTCACCTTATAGCTGGGTTTTCTCCCATATTAGGTTTCCCAGGATATATTTTGCATTCATTTGTGTGTGGATGGTGTGTTTTTTGGCTCATTCCTTTCATTTTTGTATTTCAATTATTTCATAAATTCAAGCGAAGGTAGTAATTAATTAATCTAGGATCTAAGTAAAATTAGTTTGCATAGTCTAATATTTCATAATATTATAAGATCTGTTGTGACGAACTATTCTAGTGGAATATCCATGATAGTTTACATATCATACATAGGCTCAAAACTCTTAAGTGGGTGAATTTGGGGTGATTTTGACGGTATAGACACACCCCTCACAACACAATGCTTAATTGAAGGGTATTTGTAAGTTTCTATAAGAAGAACTTTCAAAATCTTCAACCATTTAAGAAGCATTCCTCTAATATCAAGCTAAAATATTAGAAATAATGGTTACATCCATGGTAAGATTGTAGTGGTCTTGTATTATCTAGTTATGGAAAGGTTTTAGTTTAGTTGCATTCTCATTGTTGCCCATACAAGCATTCATTATGCATATCTTCAATAATTATTGACTCAAACAAATTTATTAAATTTTGAACTTAGTCAAGTGAGTCAGATGTCAAGTTGAATTTTCAACACTCCTTGTATGAGTAACGAACAATTGAATGTTTTTTACTCACTGATTAGAAGCTCCCCCTACTTGTAATCTAATAATAGTACATGCAACCTCCTCCTCCGTGAACCAGACCCAGAGCCAAAGATCTTTCTCATGTTCAATGGGTTCTTAACTAACATTTCAATGGATGATCTAAAAGATCAAATCTTGGTGCAAGACAAAAAAAATTGATATTCACTCATACTTGTGTTATATGTGTTGCTTGTTGTGATCTTTAGTGTTTATCTGCAATATTTAAGTGATATTTAATGAATCTTTATAATAATGTTTGAATCTACCTACAAGAAATTGTATTTCAAGGTTTTTTTGTGAGACAAAAATCATTGTATTAATATTTCTTGTGGAAATGAAATACACATTGACGAGATCCCTTCAACTTTTAACGTTAGCAGTCATTTCCTTTATAGACTGCCTCTATCAAATAAGACTATATCCTATCCTTATGACTTTGACTCTTACAATCATCCTTATACATGTCACTCTTTAAGCAAATAGTTCCATGACATCATATTGATGCTAAGACAAAACCATGAGACAAACCCTCTCTATATTTACATAAACAAAAATTAAAACATGACCAAAAATCCATTCATCAAAAAAGTTGTAAGACTATCAAATATGTAGGAGTATGGTCCTTAATCTCATGAACAAGCAAAAAACCTTCCTTCAAAATGAGTGCTTCATTTGATAATTGATCAACTTTGTGGTTGATTTCTTGGTAGAGATGAGCAAATGACACCTCTTCAAAAATTAATTTATTTTCCATAATCCTATTGAAAATAGGCCCCAGCTCCAATTTAGAAATGTTACTTTTACCACTTTCCTAGTGTAATGTCCCCACTTTGGGACATCAGGATATTACAAGGTGTTATGATGACCAGAGTAGCCAGATGGAGATTATAGCGAGTACATGAGATATTTAGAGGTATTTTGGGGTCTGCCTTGCATCGCCCATCCTATTTCATCATTATGATCCATTCCGCATAGATTGGCTTTGGTTTCGTTGCATTCCGACGATTTCCATGATTTTGAGTATTTTGACCTATAAGTCAATTAAATTCACTTAAGAGGTCATTTTGGGCACAATACTTGGAGGAACCTCTCAGTGTAATAGCTCATTGGAATCGAGAGGAGCAACACTATAGGATAGGATGATGAAAAGCGACTTTCAATGGCCAGGAAAACCACAAGGAGAGATAAGATGTTTTTCAGAGGTAAAAAGGTTAATTAATTAATTAAAGTGATTTAATTAATTAATTAATAATTAATAAAGTAAAAGTCACTTTGGAGGGACATGGTGAGCAGGAAGTATAAAAGAGAGGCAAGGGCTCTATTCTCTCATACATGTATGATTATCTTTTGATATCTGGCTTCTAGCTAGTGAGCCCATATCTTGGGGGTTTTGAGGGTTTTGACTTAACAAACCCTAGAGGATGATTCAGTGGTGAAAGATTCCACCTAGCTTGTCCCGAGCTTGGTCTCAGGGATGAAATACTCCCCCACACTATTCTAGTTTAGATATACTCAGTGCAGGAGGGTTCTACACCAGCCATAGGCACAAGAAGAGAGGGAGGGCGCACCACTGGGGGTTTCCAGCAAGGGGGGCGCACCATCCATTGAGGGAAGTTCGTTCTAGGTGATTGGCAAGGTTTCTGGAGATTCTAGCACCCGGGTTTTCACTGCAGGGTCTTGGCCATTAGATCTAGTGCATTCCGGAGGAGTTTTATGTACTAGTTGATTTACTAGATCCATTGGACGAATTGGAGGAGAGGAGCACACTTTATAAAGTGATTTCATCCATTTGATAGATCAGATCTTCACCATTTCGCTTGGGACTTCACCAGGGAGGTAACCGAGACTCGATCTATCATTCTAGTGGGTTTGTGGAGCATTTGGAGGCCTCTAGGAGGGAGGTTGAATTATCTAAGGTTTCAGGCATCTAGGGGGGTGCACCATTCCTTGGAGGGAGGCTAGATCCATGACTTTGAGAGGGACCTTGGAGATTTGACCACCTGGGTTGCCCTTGAATTTTCCCGATCTACAGTTTGGCATATTCATTAGAGGGTTTGGTGGTCTTTGGCAGTAGGGCTAAATTGTTGAGAGTATACAGTCTTCCAGCAGAGCATGGCCTATCTAGTTGGGGCTTTGGCACTCCATCCGGCACATATCTCTTTTGTAATAGTCTTCATTGTGTATTCAGCCTTTGGAGGCTTTAATATTATTTCCGAGAGAATTTTGTAGCAACTCTTATTATGTTTATGGGAGCCATATGTTGAGCATTCCAGATCAGCCTCACTCTTGTATCAAGTTCTTGCTCATTATATTAATAAAGGTCAGATCTTTCCATTGGTTCCATATTTGTTGTATCTTGTACTTTCATTGATTGTATCTTCAGATCTATGTGTGATAACTGAATATAAACCCTAAGTCTGAATTTAACAGGTCAATCTGCAACACACACATACAAACAAGTAAATCAACAAAGTATTTGACGAAATTCCACAACCAAAAAAAGTTTAAAAACACATGCAAAAACGTGATGTTCCTAGCATATTGGCTTGGGAACATTACAGTGGTATCAAAGCTTAAACTCATGCCAGCCTGAGGGGTCTCTCTTAAGGATAAATGGATGGATGGAAACGTTACAGTACTATGGATAGATGGGAAATGGACTTGGAACTACAAGATTTGATAGCCAACATAAAACACAATGGAGAACGGATAAGAAGAATGCAAAAGGGAATAGCTAATGGATGGAAGGAAGAACAGAGTAACCCCACACCCATTAGGAGCATGCAACTTTGCTACAGTTGCAAGGTGCCTTGGGAACCCAATCATAGATGTAGAGGTAAAGAGAAGAAGCACATCATTGAGGTGCGTTATGACAGTGATGATGAGGCATGTGAGGATGGATCGATAGATTCTTATCTGGAGCAGTCCAATGAGACTAGTGAATTTAGTACATAGGCTAGTGATTATTGCACGCTTGAGGAGGATAGTGACCCTTTCGCCTTGGAGGAACAATGGGATGGACAGGATGATAGTACCAGAATTTCAGCAAACATATCACATGGTGTTTATGACCCTACACCTCAACAGAGTGGTGACACTAGTGGGGATTCACACATGTTGGCACCTATATCTAATGACATTCCTATGAGGGTCGTGACACATTTTTCATCCTTCCAGGCACCCATGATATCCACATCACATGGGGATAGCAATAGCATAGAAGATTCGTATGTGAGGGATGCACACCATGGACATGTAGATCCACAGATCTAGGAGGAGATATAGGACGTATAGATAGTTGACCTTACACATACAGATCAACATGAGGAGATTGAATCACATCTTTTGGAGACTCCATTAGTTGAGCAGATTGTGGAGACTGACAGGTTGATGGGGCACTTACTTCCAAGATCGTCCTGTATTGATGAGGATGCACTCTTTATTAGTCAAGATGACCATAGCACGTGTCTAGACACATCTATATGGGATCCAGGCACATATGATAGTAGCAAGGTGAGTGCATAGGAGGATATTATTGCTCATACAGGATATAGGGTGATTCAAAGGGAGATAGTATCTAGGGATGAGGTACAACGGCATACAGGAGGAACCATTGGCACAGTAGATAGTGGGAAGTTCAACACTTTATCTTCTACATAGAGTGTTGTTGGGGATTCTAGTGATGGCACTAGCAGTGAGAGACGTGAGGTGGCACCTCAGCATGACTGTGATTAGGAGTCACACCACTTAGTAAAACAATTGAGAGTTAGTGAGGATATGATCATGGCAGCCACTAGGCACTTTGATGACATAGATGCACTGGTGGTCGATCATTGTTGGAGGGCATCAGTGGCACATGATAGTGCAAATGAGGGATTCTCCATGGATGACCTTCATACTCTCAGGGAGATACTATCTATGATGAGGACCGACTACCAGCAGTTGTTGACAGACATGGACTACCTACTAGGGGTTGGTGAGATGTATCATGGGGCCCTAAGGGACCAGGATTTGGTGGTGGACAGACTCACTCATGAGTTGGAGATTACCCGAGGGTTCTTCAGAGGCACACAGATAGCCCTTCAATAATTAGAGTCCAGGTTAGGGGAACTTCTTAAGGAGATTCACCAGAGACCCACTACATATATCTTAGTAGAGAGTTAGATATACTCTTAAGTTACACAACTAGAGGATGGTGGTGGTCTAGTAGAGGAGCATCAGTTGACGGAGGAGCATGAGGAGTACCCAAAGTCACTAATGAGTACAGAGAGTTATGATCTGGAGGCGCGAGATCTACCCTCCATGAGGATCTTTGAGACAATCGAGCACTCACATACGCATGGGACTCACTCACATACACCCAGTGATAGTTTTGAGGACACTTCCATTTGTGTCCCGAGAGTGGTTGACCTTCAAGTAGAGGTTGATCCAGTAGTACGCCCAGGATCTATGATGCAGTAGGAGTATACATGAGATGAAATGAGTATGCAGGGGCATACAATGATGAGTGATAGTTCACAAAGACATGTCAAGATATGCAGTCAAATTCAGACGGATGTATTGGATTGCAGGGAGGAGACACACTTAGGGGAGCATGCAGATGTCACTCCTTTATAGCAACACATAGTTATGAGAGAGCACCTTCACCATATTAGAAGTTGCATGGGATATGAGGTATGGATGTTGGTTGACCAACAGTTGGAGGAGTTACTTCCAGTTGTACTGGATGACTGGGGTTCAATGATGACTACATGCGAGTATTTATCATGGATACCGATGGACGAGCTTCTAGTCGAATCCTTGGGATTGACCAAAGCCTGTGGTATCTTCCAGTCCTATAGTCATATGTAGATGTTTATGTTATCCTTTCCTGACACTTTTATCATAGACATCAACATTAGGAGAGATAGACAATGGTTGAGGACATTGGGAGTGGCTAAGCCGAGACCACCTGACATGAGTATCTTTACAGCACCTAGCCAGATAGAGGTGGATAGTCATAGGTAGCCAGTTGAGAGTTGGTGTGTGAAGGGGAGCATCATAGGCTAGGTGATATCAGATGAGCATAGAGGGGTTCTGACAATGATCAGTCTCACACATGAGCAGTTAGAGGAGATTGGAAGTGATAAACTTCTAAGTTTTCCATGGGATCCAGGAGTTCCTTTGGTTAGCAGGATGTTTCACTACATGATGACCTAGGTTGCACCAGAGAGCCACATACTCCACCTTGGGTTGGTTTGGAGTGGGCATGTAGGGACTTTTCCTATGGATTGAGGCAATTTCTCCCTCTTGATCATGATGATCGAGCATGGAGATGGTTGGGCAGGTACTACTCCCACAAAGATATTTTTACAGATGCAGCTTCTAGACGGCAGGTCCAATAGCCACGGGTATTTAATCTTGAGGATCCATTATATAGACATGGAGTAGTCAAGCATGGTCAGAGTAGTGCAATGCCAACATGGTGATCTCTGACATAGGCTAGCATGGGACCCATGGATTGCAGGGTTGAGCATCTCACTAACTGACAGGGGCAAGTGGACCTTTGCAGGGGAAAGTTGTTTTGAGTTTCCATTGAGCTTCAATGTCGAGGAGAGCACATCACTTGAGGGTGTCTCATAGAGGTCTTGTAGTACCTCACTTTGGCATCAACATGTGTAGTGGATTGAGGCCATGTGTCATGAGCAGGAGATTCACAATGTTGATATTTTTCAGGATTATGCTTCACAGGGTATTGCAGTTCACTTCTTGATATGGGACCCAGGGGATGGAGTGTATGATGGTTCATCTCTGAATGGGACCTACCATGTGTCCCACGAGTGGACATGGGACCCTGGCATTGTATTTGGATGGGTTCAGTTATTGCTTGAGGACAAGCAATATTCTAGCAGGGAGGATTGTAATGTCCCCACTTTGGGACATAAGGATATTACAGGGTGTTATGATGACCAGAGTAGCCAGATGGAGATTATAGCAAGTACAGTAGCTATTGAGAGGTATTTTGGGGTCCACCTTGCATTGCTCATCCTATTTCATCATTATGATCCATTTTGCATAGATTGGCTTTGGTTTCGTTGCATTCCGACGATTTCCATGATTTTGAGTATTTTGAGCTATAAGTCAATTAAATTCACTAAAGAGGTCATTTTGGGCACAATACTTGGAGGAACCTCTCATTCTAATATCTCATTGGAATTGGGAGGAGCAACACTACAGGATAGGATGATGAAAAGTGACTTTCAGTGGCCAGGGAAGCCACAAGGAGAGATAAGGTGTTTTTCAGAGGTAAAAAGGTTAATTAATTAATTAAAGAAATTTAATTAATTAATTAATAATTAATAAATTAAAAGTCACTTTGGAAGGACAAGGCGAGCAATAAGTATAAAAGAGATGCAAGGGCCTATATTCTCTCATTCATGTATGATTATCTTTTGATATCTGGCTTCTAGCTAATGAGCCCATATCTTGGGGGTTTTGAGGGTTTTGACGTAACAAACCCTAGAGTATGATTCGGTGGTGAAAGATTCCACCTAGCTTGTCCCCATATTGGTCTCAGGGATGCAATACTCCCCCACACCATTCTAGTTCAGATCTACTCAATGTAGGAGGGTTCTACACTAGCCACAGGCACAAGAAGAGAGGGAGGGTGCACCATTGGGGGTTTCCAGCAAGGGGGGCGCACCATCCATTGAGGGAAGTTTGTTCCAGGTGATTAGCAGGGCTTCTGGAGATTCTAGCACCTAGGTTTTCATTGCATGGTCTTGGCCATTAGATCTAGTGCATTCTGGAGGAGTTTTATGTACCATTTGATTTACTATATGCATTGGATGAATTGGAGGAGAGGAGCACACTTCAAAAAGTGATTTCAGTCATTTGATAGATCATATCTTCACCATTTCGCTTGGGACTTCACCACGGAGGTAACCGAGCCCCGATATATCATTCTAGTGGATTTGTGGAGCATTTGGAGGCCTCTAGGAGGGAAGTTGAATTATCAAGGGTTTCAGGCATCCAAGGGGGCACACCATTCCTTGGAGGGAGGCTAGATCCATGAATTTGAGAGGGATCTTGGAGATTTGAGCACCTGATTTTCCCTTGCATTTTCCCGATCCACATTTTGGCATATTCATCAAAGGGTTTGGTGGTCTTTGGTAGCAGAGCCGAATTGTTGAGAGTATCCAGTCTTCCAGCAGAACATGACCTATCCAGTTGGGGGTTTGGCACTCCATCTGGCACAGATCTCTTTTATACTGATCTTCATTGTGTATTCATCCTTTGGAGGCTTTCATATTCTTTCTAGAATCATTTTGTAGTAGCTCTTAATATGTTTATGGGAGCCATCTGTTGAGCATTCCAGATCGGCCTCACTATTGTATCAGGTTCTTGCTCATTATATTAATAAAGGTCAGATCTTGCTATTGGTTCCATATTTGGTGTATCTTGTACTTTCATTGATTGTATCTTCATATCTATGTGTGATAATTGAATATAAACCCTAAGTCTGAATTTAAGAGGTCAAACTGCAACACACACATACAAACAAGTAAATCAACAAAGTGTTTGATGAAATGCCACAACCAGAAAAAGTTTAAAAACACATGAAAAAAGGTGATGTTCCTAGCATATTGGCTTGGAAACATTACACCCAGTCCATCATAAGTTTGGATTCACCAAATCCTTGTAGTCTCTTAACCTGCCTATCCACTGCAACCTTAAGTAGGATCAAGAGGACATAGAGTTTTTCTCTATTGTTTGTACCCAAACTTGTCTCGTACTTTAGTAAAATGTAATTTGCATTATATAGATAAAGAATTGCCCCATCTCCACAAGTTCCTAGAGTACCATCGCATGCTCCACCAAAAAAATCCCAAGCCTAAGTGTGATCTATAATTGGTTCTTGAAGGCTTTATGGAACAATATTCTTGGGTTGCTTCCTTCCTTCCCCATAAAAGACTCTAATGTGATGTGCAAATCTTCCTAATTGTGCCTCCTTATCTTCCAAAATCAACTTGTTTCTAGTTAACTAGATGCCCCATAAAACATACCCAAGTAGTGCTCTATCTGAGGAAACAAATTTATCAATCATCCATATTTCCATACATTCCAATAGATTTAATTTATCCCACTGAATTTTTAATTTGAAACTATTGGAATTTTCCATTCATACAACTTTGGTGAATTGGCGGTAAATGAATAAATTATATTACAAGTGACCAAAGCATATTTAAAGTTTGCCTTGTAATTTGGAAAGTTGAAACTGTATTAAGTGACCAAATTAAAATACACGCCCAAGCTTCCTTGTAGCTGCATAAATTGTTTTATAAGTTTTAAGATGGATTTAGATATATGGTAAATTTACCTATGTCATCTATTAAAATACAAATCAAGAATAGGAGAGTTTGCTTTCATGCACCGAGATTTGGGATTTGATGTAAATTTGAAGGCAAAACAACCTTAGAGTAAAATGCATGCCCTAGTCTCAATTTTGACCCAAATGGAGTGGTTAAAATTGAAGAAGGTGTAGTTTGTGATATTACACATGTCTATAGCATTATATTGGAATTTGGTGAAGGGTGAAATATACATTTTGGTTTGGGGTTACATGCTTGAACTAATATGTATTGTTACATATACAACTTGATAAATGATAGATTAATGACTCCAAAAGTGAAATATTGTGGTTGTGGAATATTGTTGTATATGAAGATACCTAGTAGGGTATTTATGCAAGATTGATTGCATGTTACGATTTAAGACTGGGTTTGCATATAATTTTTTGTTGCTAAAGGTAAATAAGTTGCTTAGAATTTGTGTTGTTCCATTAAGGACCGACCACCTTAATATTGGATAGGGAAAAAAAAACATAATTGGTACAAACTTGAGCCAAATCCCACTTCAGTATGTGATTTTTGAAGATCCATGTTTAATGAAAATTCAAAAATTTGACCTCATTTACTTGAGGTTTCTGATATCCATTTTTCATGAAATTTGTACTTTATCATCGAATATAAAATATTATTTGTAGTATAATATATTTCACTTATCTAAAACCAAACTCACTAGGTAACCCGAGAAAATGAACACTCAAATAATGCACTTTGTTGTTGGGTTTTGGTCACAAGGGTGGATAAATCCCCCTTAAGATCAATAGTTGTGGGTTTATCCTCAAGACAAATGGTGATGGATTTAAACCTAACCCTATATCTATTTGCATATATTAAAAGTGACAACATTAAAATGCATGCCCAAGCTTCCATGTAGCTCAAAAAATTGTATTATAGGTTGTAAGATGGAGTTAGATATATTGTAAAAAATTATCTGTGTCATCTAAATTTCAATGGAAGAATGGGATAGGTTGCTTTCATGCACCTAGACTTGGTACTTCATGTAAATTTGAAGGCAAAATTGCCTTAGAGTAAAATTCATGCCCTAGTCTCAATTCTGACCCAAATTGAGTGGTTCAACTTGCAGAAGGTGTGGTTTGTGATTTTATACATCTCTATAAACTTATATTGGCATTTTGTAGATATAAACTTACATGATGTCCATAGAGGCTAAAAATTTCCTTGTAAAACCAAAGGGCCAAATTGTTAAAGTTGGTTATATGAAACTACACACCCAAAGTTGGCTAAGGCTCCATAATTTAAGATTTAAGTTGTAAATTGATGATTGCATTATTTATAATTTGTTTGTACAATTAGTAGTGCATTTAAACTCCAAAAAGGATGATTTATGTGCACAAATGATCTAGGTGGATATCGGTGGCCACCCACCTTGGGCAACATCACATAATACCTCATCCTTGAAGGGTTGGATGCCGTATGACAATCGACATTGTTGGCTGACATGGAGATCTCATCCTTGGCGAAGCCACCCGATGTTGTATGGCTAGGGGTGTGGTGTTGTCGACAATCCCAACTATTTGACGACCTCTGCTGAGATGAGGTTCTTCTGGCTTCCGCTATCAACAATAAAATGCAGCGGGGTCCCCTTCACCCACATCTGTGAATGAAAAAGGCGCTCCCCCTCTTCTGGATCTGTTGGTTCTTCTGGTTGAATTGTTGCGGTTGCGACAATAGCAGTGGGGTCTGCATCGATCATCTATCTTTTACCAGTATTTTTAGAATCAAATTCTGAATCAGGGTTTGGCTCCTTGTCTTTGATCTTAGCCACCAATGATTGTTTTGAGCGACATTCATCGGTGTTGTGCCAGGGGATTTTGTGGAAATCGCACCATTTTACGGTGTCCTTCTTTGTCTTCCCATGACCCTTCGTTTCCTGTGGCTTGGAATGGTTTTCGGGAGACTGTTTATTAGGGTTGTCTTTGTCATACTTTGGTTGTTGTGGATTTGCAAACCCAAACTCTTGTTTGTTCTAGTGCTTAAATTTCTTCTCGATTTTAACAACATATTGATAGGCAGCACTGAGTGATGAGATGTCCAAAAACTCCATTTCAGTTTGGATGTATCTGTGTAGAGCCCCACGATATTTCAAAACCAAATGTCATTTGGAGTCTTTGATACCTAGCTTGGTGTGCAAGGTATGGAAGGTATTGGTGAACT